>JAYMGJ010000288.1:0-79277 GCA_037178675.1 Scleroderma bovista
ATTCAAAGGACCTGGCACCAAGTCAAATACGGCATGGTCTGGGTCAATGTATAGCTGGCAGACATGCGCCGTGGCAGCTTTGTCGACCATAATCTATTGTCTCATCAGAAAATGACCGCATTTGTGAGTTCCAACTAACCTTCAATTGTAATGCACCATAGTCTTGGGGAGTGTCAAAAATTAGTTTGGCTATGCCATGGGGCAGAACCTCCATGCAACATTAGTCCACATAATGCACCTACTTTTTCACGTGTAACATGGTCAGACGAGGGTGAAAATCGGCCGTGTGTCACGGGCCAGCGGAGGACAAGCCCAGCATTAACTATTATCATGTAACACGGGTGGGCTACACACACCAATATTGTCACCATGTGATTTCGGTGGGCTATGATGGTGTTTAAGGAGGTGTGATGGATGGGGATATAGTTGTTGTCACCATGTCATATGGGCCAGCCAGGATTTTACTCCAATGCACATTAATGGACCAGCCCAGGATTACTGTAATGCAAAGGTAATGGGTTGGCTGGCAAAGACAAGTACCAATACATCTAGTAAGGGGTGATCCAACCAACCCTGCCAGGGCGTGTTCTACCGTGGATGGGTTGAAGCAGGGGGATCTACTGTGGGTTTACAGGGGTGATCCAACCACCCTGCCAGGGCTTGTTCTACCATGGATGGATTGAAGCAGGGGGTCCTACCACGGGCTGTCCTACCGCGGGTTGACAGGGGTGATCCAACCACCCTGCCAGGGCCTATTCTACTGCGGATGGATTGAAGCAGGTAGACCTACCACGGGCTGTCCTACCGCGGGTTGGCTCACTCCCTCCGGTCAACTAGTTTGACTACCATGGCTTTGACAACATCCAATGAACATTAATAGATTGACTGGAATGCAAAGGTAATGGGTTGGCTAGAAAAGACCAGTACCAGTATGTCTAGGAAGGGGTGATCCACCCAACCCTGTCAAAGGTTGACCTACCATGGATCACAGAGGGTGACAAACCATGGGTTGACTTATCAGGAGTTGACTTACCGCAGGTTTACCTCCTGCGGGTTTCCTTACCATGGGTTGACTCAATACCTCTGTAAACCAGGTCGACTCCACTCCATGGCTTTCACTACCCATGTACATTAATAGATTCACTGAAATGCAAAGGTAATTGGTTGGCCATAGAAGACACTACCAGTACATCTAGTAAGTGGTGATCCAACCAACTCTGCCAAGGGCTGTCCTACCACGGATGGATTACAGGGGTTGACCTTACCACCTACCGCGGGTTCACTTACCGCGGGTCGGCTTGATACTTTCAGTCAACCCAGTCTCCATGGCTTTCACTACCAATGTACATTAATAGATTCACTAGGTAATTGGTTGGCTAGAGAAGACAAGTAACAGTACATATAGTAAGGGGTGATCCAACCAAACCTGTCAAGGGCTATCCTACTGGGTGGACAGGGGGTGACATACCGTGGTTAACATACCGCAGGTTAACTTACTAGGTTGAGGCCACCAGGTTGACCACCATGACTTCACTACCAATGCGCATTAATTGATTTACCGGAATGCAAAGGTAATGTGTGGGCTAGCAGTACTGGCTCTACTACCACGGATGGATTACAGCCAGTTGGATATTTACCGAGTGATCTACTGTGGGAGAAGTACCAGTACATACAATAAGGGGTGATTCAACCACTCTGTCAGCAGCACTGGCTTCACTACCACGGGTTTACTGCCTCCTGTTGGTTGACCACCAACCACTATGGATTCCAACAGAGATGGAAAACCTACTTGGCCTTTACTCTCAGTAGTTGACAAGAAATTCCTTTATCAATGCCACCACAGGAAGACTGTGGGCAACCGAAAGTGGTTGACCATCAGGCATTTGGCTATCTCAATTGATCACAACAAAATACTACCACAAGTTTATCACCACTAGTTGGCTATTCAGTTCCAGAACTATGGATTACCCGTGGGTGGAATAAAGGCAGGCTTAGTGGGCCCATGTTCCATAGTAGCACACAAATATGTGTGCCAATGAGCTCCACGTGAGCGCATATATTATTCCATCATCCTTCTTATAAGGGGATGGTGATATTACACCACCCCATGTAAAATGGATGGGCAGTTATTATATGGACCCATAGATACGGGTCAGCCAGATTACTACTTACTGTGAGCCTTGTATACAATGACACCGAGTAGTACAAGTGAGCTGATAGTGGCTTGTTCCAATGGGATACAGGTGAGCCCATGTATCATTTAATCATCCCATATAACACAGGTGGGCTGTGTATATAATGTCCCTATGCTATAGGTCAGCCCACATACCACTGTCCCCTACAGTTTTGGCAGGCACATATTCTTTGCTGTCATGTAGCACGAGTGGGCTGTGATATGCATGTACACATGGTGTATGATAGGGCTGTTATTATATGGTCCTGTGTGACACGGGTCAGCCGAGGGAATGCTGTCCCCTGACAAACAGGTGAGCCCCCATACATTGACACAGGTAGCACGAGTGGGCTGAGAATTCATTGTTTCAATTGGATACAGGTGAGCCCATTCAAAATTTAATCATCCCATATGACACCAATGGGCTGTATATTTATTGTCCACTATGATATAGGTGGGCCCAAATAACACTGGCCCTTGTTGTGTGAGTGGGCCCATATTCATTGATGTTGTGTAGAATTGGTGGGCTGGGGCAAGCATGGTCATATGGTGTATAGAAAGGGCTGTTTTTCTATGGTCCCGTGTGTATCGGGTCAGCCGAAATAATTGTGTCCCCTAACAAACAGGTGAGCCCGCATACATTAACACGGAGTAGTACCAGTGGGCTGAGAACTGATTGTTGCAATGGGATACGAGTAAGCCCAAATGTAATTCCACAATCCCGTGTGTCATGGGTAGGCTACAAATATACTGTCCCCTACCATATAAGAGGGCCTATAGTTTGCAGCTTCAAGTATAATAGGTGGGCTGATATTAAATTTACTGTCTAATATGGATGAGCCCATATCTTGCAATCCCAGGAATGAGGGGTGGGCTGGAATCCGGTTTAGGACAAAGCCGCGGCAGGGTAATGGTGCCTAAGCTATGGCACAATGATTTATCTATAAAGGCCCCAGGGACGCTATTGATGTACCAAAATATACAGGTGGGTAAGTTAATGAATGCTCAGGAGATGTTCCCTAAAAGCAGCTGCGGCAGAATGGCTCACTTCCAGACAGCCAGAGCACAGGATAAGTCACTAAGTAAGTCGCGACCATATTTTAAGATTTTTTAGTAAATTTTCTATGACAATCATATTTCTACAAGTACCTCCATGTATTTACACTACAGTAGCCCTCAACAAATGCTCCACACCATTGATCCTCATCCAGTCGGCACACCGTGGAACATGTGCCCACTGATGGATATTATCCCTCATATAGTAAGTCAAACAATACCGGTTTCCTTCAACAGCATTGACCCCATGCCGGAGGAGCCTCCCGGAGAATGCAACCACGGTACCTGGCTTATAGACTAGCTCGATGCCGAGGGTGGGGATGGCCATTACACAATCAGTGTATTCCCCAACATTGACAATGATGTCGTACCAGCTGGCACGTGACTGGGGGTCACGGTGAAGTGGGGTCGACCGATTGGCGATAAGGGAAATATTGGTGAATGCAGTAGGCCAGAGGGATAGGGCACGGTTCATTACCGGGTCATACATAGAAGACCAATCCTCCAATGTACTCATTTCTCGCATACCGTCCTCATAGAGCTGTGGATGCATAATCGACAACACACCCGATACGATGGCAGAAGGATATATCATATCTTGCAGCCACTGAAATCCCGCGGGTGTGTTAAGGTCCACTGATATAGAGGCATTTTCATGCTGAATATGGGATGATGAGTAGGTCCATCCGATAATAGATATATACCCACATAATGACCCATCTGGTGCCTTGCAGGAGATAACTCCAGACACCCGGTCACTTGCCTATCTTCCCTATTAAAATACCATGGTTCTGATCGCCAGGTCCGCCCAGTTATACTGCTGGCCAGTTGTGTATGAAGCGGACTTAAAGCATGCAGAATATTTGCCTGCATTTATTAATGAACATGGTCAAAAATAGGCAGTATTGGGGCATACCTGTGTTGGGCGTGCCAGGGCACCAGGGAGATACCAGAGTGCTACGGTCCCACCCTCCCCCAAAATAATAGAGGGTTCATCCAGGACACCAGAGAGAGTTGGAGCGAACTTGGAAAGAAAGGACTGCTCCCTATCCACATTGGTACCAGGCTCCATTGCTGCCAATGACTCCGCCAGTCTCAAGAGGTCCACACCAGACTCAACTAGAAACACATAAGTACCTTGCCAAATAGATATTGGAAATACATACCTCGATTTTGATATGCAGTGACCAAAGTGGCCACCATTTGATGCATCCCAACCGAAAGGTCAACAGGGAGATCAAGAGGAATGGGAGGTACCGCGGGGAGTGAGTCCCGGAATGCCAAAGAACAAAAGCACTGTCACATGTATCCAGCAACACGTTGAGAGAGCGTATAGTTGGTCGGATATGACACAGGACTAGCCATGGAGGGGATTGAATTGAGGGGAAAAGAAAGGAAGATATGCCAGAATGTGTATTGACCTATCCCGGGATCCCATGCTGCGGCAATCAGGATATGGCAGGAATCGGTCACCAATTACCGAAATCAGTCACCAATTGAAAATAAATAACAATAACAATAACTGCCAAATATCCCTACCAATTCCAAAAATGGAATTTAGCCATGCCAGGGAACAACCTATATGCTGACCGTGGGTAGCCACTGCCGAACTGATATATCTCATTCAAATTGGAACACAAATGATAAACCAATCAGATTTGAATGGAAGCAATGTGGCAGTAATTTTGTGTCCGCGGAAATAACTAACTTTTAATTGTACCGTGATCATTGTTTGAGGAACAATGGTCCGGTGGCATGTGGGAATACGAGAGATTCTATTATAAATATTGACCTTTGATCCTGATCCTGCATCGATGGATTCTGAAGCAATTGTTGCGCGCAGGCTGTCCCTGACATTGCAATATATCGGCATCCGATTCAGGCGGTTCGTGTATTCTTTGCAGCAAAGCAGTGACCATGCCATTCTGGAGAAGATCAACTGGTATGGACATGTTCACGCAGAAGTGGTGTGTTCTTCCATATTGAAACTTTGAATATGACCATATCCCCCATGTAGGCACTTTTGGAGTGGCTACTTGCTGCGTGCAACAGAAAGGGGCTAGTGATGCAAGTCCCCGCGGTCGCAGCACATGTGATGGATTGGGTATCTGTGGTGGATCCGGATGCAGAAGCTTTGATGGAACAAATCAAAGAAATAAATGTATTCAAGGTGTATCATCGGGAGGCTAGAGTCTGCAGCACACACAGTACACCACGGGAGTGGTGGGTGTGGGGGAATAGTGGAGATATACCACGGACAACCTTCACCCAGCTGGTCACAGAGGCGGAGAAATTCTTTGCTGAATACCAGGTAAGGTTACATTCATGTGCGATGATAAGCTAATAAAATTGTCAATAGCCTGGGGACTTTGCAATCCCAGCTTTATTTGATGTCCCAGAAACCCCCCACATTGGCCTGAAGGATCTCCGACTACAAACTGAGCAAATGTTGGAAGAAACTGATGAGAAGATCTTTCATCAAAACATGGTGTTGCAACATCTGGTTGACCGCATGGCTATGGTGGAATATTTGACCGATGCAGGGGATGAACTGGAGGACAAATGGGCGGCATCCGCGGATAGATTATGGAGAGGCACAAATGAGTAGTGTGGCCATCCCAATAGTGACACATGACAATTATGATTTTTTCCTGTCCACATTGAATGATAGTTGAATTATCTGACTGATGTTCCCCATAATAATGAACATCACAAATTATGACTCAATGACACAAATAATATGCAGCAGTCACGGGACTACTGACAAAGTCTACCCAATTTGTTATACATGTCATATTGCCTTGCTGCATAACATGCCAAGCCGCGGTCACCACATAATGAAGCCTTGGAGGCATTTTCCTCCCAGCGATTTGCCCGGGTCCTGAAGAAGGTATGTGTCCAACCCTGTTCTGCAGTTATCAACTCCACTTCCTCAGTCCATCTGTCTCGCTTTGCCTTTGCCCGCAGCCAGTGGACACGGTAAACTGGTCCGAATCATTATTCTGAAGGGTATATGATGGTGCATGGAAAGGCTTACATTCTGACATCCAATCATTTTTATCAGTGTCTTTGGGTATATCCATAGTCCAAAACCATGCCAAAGAGTCATGGCGATGTCCCCTTGCATTGGGATCTGAGACCGCGGTGCTGACTGTGAGATCCTTTTTGGAAAGTACTTTATAGCGGTCCAGGATCCTCGGCTCGGCCTCTAAGGCGATCATTTGCTTTCTGCAACGGTGGTAGACCGCGGCATATCTTTTTACCATTGCATCCAGGTCAGCTACCTTTTTCCATGCGCAGGTGGTCCCCACATAGTTCCTCCCATGTCTGACCTCTGTCCGAAACAACACCGCCTTATCTGCTAGACCAAGTCGTATTTCATGTAAAGTGTCATTGGCCTGACCTTGTCTGAGCTGAAGTTCTTGCTCCACCAGGCCAATCAGCCCTAGCTCATGGCAGCGCGGCACACCTATATAGGACGGAAGTGGTAGTACGGCGTGCTCAGCACGCCCTGGAGCCAGAGTAATGAATGTATCATCTTCATCACTATCAGTATCTGCTCCGTGAATCCCATCAAGTGTACTGTCCCAGTCTGGGCCCAGAAATGTTGCCGCGGTCTGCACCAAACTATTGATCTGGGATTGTAGCCTGTCATGTCGGCGTGAAAGGTCAAGCCTTTGGGATTCAGTAGCCCTTGCATCAATCTTTCGTGCATCCAATGAGAGGACTACCTGTGCCTCTTCCACTCTCAGGGCTCTGGCCATCCACATGGCAGATCCCCGCAGTGAACCCGCAGTTGGCATTTCTATGAGCTTCATCTCCACGGATTTAATGCTTGGGGCTTACCCCACAAAATCAAAATTGTTATCTATCTTCCACTGTGAGGCTTACCTTTTTCCAATTGGACTTCAAATATATCCATTGCCTTCGGATTTGTCAACCTTTCAAGAAGTGCCTTTGTCTCCTGGTCCTTCCAAATTTGACGGAGGTGCTGGGGAACTGTTGCGTCCAAATTTGCAAAGGAATCACTAGATGATGTGAGATTTCGTCTTGCAATTGTCAGTTTCCTCTTCAAAGACAAAGCTGGAAATTGTGAATACCACTCCAATATTGCACACTTGAGGACCACTCACGCATGCGGACCATCTTTAAGAAGTTACTATCGTTCATTTGGAAGTCAAGCATTTCTTGCCGATGAGGGGCAGCCATTCCTCGTGTAGAAGGGGAAACAATATTTAAGGAAGCCCACAGAGTTTCCATTATTTCCCCGTCCACATTGCCAACACCAGGAATGAAATTCGGGGAATACCTCACAAAACATTCACTTTGGTGTCCATGGACATGCCAAATTCCAATTCCAGGTTGGATCCTTAACGCTGGTGGAAGAGATATGAACCGATTGCCTTCTATCCGCCTTTGCAGATTTTTGCTGTATTGACAATTGATGTCATAGAAATTTACCACCTGCTGTTCCTGGCCCATTCCATGGCGCACTGCGTGCACCAGGGCATAGTCCATGTTGATTTGCCTAGTCACCAGTCAATGTCAATTTGTCATGGTATACCGCGGACATACTGCTCTCCCTTTTGAAAATCCACCATGGCATGGGGAATAAAGCAGCCATGTCTTGCACAGGCACACCCACCAATTCCGGTTGAAGCCAACTGACTTCTATTTGAATTAGCCTGGTTGACTGCCCGGTGATTGCTGCAGTCCGATTTCTGACCACGGCATTGACAGCCACCGCGGGTTGGTAAATGACCATGGCTCAAGGGATGGATAGCTTACCTCTATTCGATTCGCACTCCCTGCTAAATATGTTCTATAAGCCCCTGATGTTACCATGAATCCCTTCCCATCCATCAACCAGACCTCATTAGGAGCTGATTTGAGCAACATATGCTCGGCTTTGAAATTTCCATCCATCGCAATTATGCGAGCATATTTCCAGCTACCATTATCAGTAGGATTTGTCAAGGGTACAAGATCATAACTCACTGCGCTAGATCCACCTCTCCCGCGGGTGGAATATTGACCCCCGGTTGAGGACATGCCGGGCAAAAGAGGACCAGCTCCCCTGGCCCAGGGTCTGACGACCCTGCATGAAATCCCTGCCACTTGAGAAGTTTCAGAAGTCTCCATGCCCTGGACACTCTCAGAAGCTCCTTGTACCTATTCTGTCATGGCTACATCAGTACCGCAGTAATGAATGGGCTACTTTACTCACCGGCACAGAATGCGGGAATGCATTGGATGTCACTCTCTGCAGCTTACTATAGTAGTTCATCGCGGTCGTTCCACATTCCACATTATCCCGAATAAAATCATCCAGCACTTGGAAGCTAAATGCGGACCTGGGACTCTTGGTTGTTGCAGGGAAAAGGCCAGCCATCATGAGCTGTAGATGTGAATCCTCGGAACCACTGCAGCTGCAGTACCGAATATCACAAAAGTGCACTCCATTTGTGTGCACCAAGGTTAGACAACCTCTGTCCCGTGGTCTAGTCAGATGAGGCGGTCGCCCATCATCCTCCATATCTTCCCAAGCCTCTTCATCGTCGCTTGCAATATTCCCACGGCTATATCCCCCTCTGGGACAAGGTTTTCCACCGTGGCCCAAGTGCATCACAAAACCAATCTACTCTATTAATTATCATGTAGATATGGTGAAAGAAATGACACACCAGGCGAAGAGAGAAGTCCTCAAAGAAGGTTCCAGTCCATCTCTGAATCCGATGGAAGGGACTCTGCTGGTGTGCATCCAAGCAACAGTTACTGCAGAACATTGGTCTATGAGCACACTCTGTGCACCTAAATGTCGCATCCTTTCCACAGCACATGCAGATTTTTGATTCCATGGGTGACTCCATTTCCAGCAGCACGGACAAATATCTGGCCTTGAAGGGCAGCCAGTCTTGGAGATAGTGATCCTATGGTCGGATGAAATAAACTCTGAAATTAAAGGGGGGTGGGGATCAATCTGACCTGGTTCCTTGGCAATCTACATGCTCGCAGAGGTGGGTCATCTATGGCAGCATATGCCTCTACAGGTTCATCAGGAAAGAAATTGGTGTGCTCTAATGCAGATGAACCAGCCCGAGTTGGGGATTGATTGTCATCAGCTCTTTCAATGCGTGCCTTCTTTCGGGGTGGAGCCTTGACTATCTTGTCCTTGGATCGTCTACCTGATCTTACTGTCTTCCATGTCACCTGCATTACAGGTGTAGATGGTCCAGCTTTAACTACCTTGGACTTCCCCATGATGGTCTCTGGACGCAAAGCTCACAGAAAGGATTGCTTTTGACCTCAAAATGCCTCATTGCAATACCTTGAACTCGGACAACTTCAATGATTGCATTGGGATCCTCGGTTCCCAATCTAGTTCGGGACAATCTTCAGGTACAAATGAAACATTTCCAAATATGGAATGAGATCTTGAGATAGGCGAATAAGGGTCGGGAAAATGGACGCTGACGAAATGGACCTTTCCATGTATGGTATAACATTTGCAAATATTCCCAGAACCTTTCCAAATAGGCCTCGGGTGCCGTGTTATATTTGCACATAAATGGGAAGGGAGGATCAAGGGTCCCTGTGACATGGGAAGGAGGTGACCGCGGGAACTTTGTTCAACAACCCGGTATGCGCACCAGAACTTAGGAATTGCGGCAAGGGTTCCACCTCAGTCATGTCTGATTCTGAATACAGCAGCAGCAACAGTGGTGGGCACTCCGATGGCTCAGGCCAAGGCAAGACCCCCCTCCGAAAAGATGAGGTCGCAATTATCCAGGGGAAATTGGAACAGTGGATGGGCGCTGATGCGACAAAGAGGAAGTCTATTTTCAAGGACATTGCGCACACTGTTCAAGGGCTGGAGGCCAACAGGACCCTCAAGAGTAACCAATGGGTGGTCAAGAAGAAGGTGAGTGCTTCCCCCAATTTAGAGGTGTTACAATAATGTGTCTTCATAGGCAATTCAGACGTGGCTCTATAACCACAGTTGTACCCGGAAGAAAAAGCAACTTGTCAAGTATGGCCGGAGATGGAATACCCGCATGGTGGTAGCACACCAACACAAGGAGAAAATAGATTCTTTACTGACAAGAGCTGGGCATGCACCCGGATCCAAGGGGTATATTAAATTTTATCAACAGGCAGTGGGAAAGGTGATCAAGAAAATGAGCCCAAAGCAGATCGAGCAAGCAGCTGGGACGGCGAAGGAATGGAACAACAGCCACCCCCCTGCAGAGATTCAAGCAAAGTGAGTATATTATTCCATTCCCGAATTTCACTCAGGTGTGGGTAGAACCGCGGAAGCAAAAGGCTGGAAGTTTGCACGGGAGTTTTCAAAGGAAATGTGGAAGCAATGTGGTGCAAGAGTGGTGGTGATGGCGGCTTGGAAAGATGCTGCAGGGGATATTATGTATGGCCTGTAGGTGCGGTCATTGGGTGTGGATACTTTTACTAACACCAGCAGGCACGACTTCAATGATGAAATAGGTGATGGAAAGATGTTTGAGGGGTGGGACAGGGTAGAGAGCAAATGGGAGCGATATGCCCATGAGGTGTTTGGGGTGCAGGAGGATGCTGGGGAACCTTCCGAGGACGAGGATGAAAACCAGGTGCCAAGAAGAAAGCCCAGCTGAGGTAAACGGCGCCCACGGATTAACCTCCCCTCCAATGAGGATGGGACACTGTCCATCCCTGTCATTCTCAATATGAATGCACAAGACAAGAAGGATGTCGTGCGGGCATTCATTGGTTTTTATTATGGTAATGTAAATAAGATCTGGAAATTAAAGACTAATGGTGTCACACAGGAAAGGCTTGTGACCGCCAAGATGTCACTGTTCCCTGGGCTGCCATTGCAGAAGACCGCGGCATATATATCTCTGGCCGGTATTGGCCAACCAATGTAGCCTTCAGGGAACCCTCTAGGCTTACAAACCAGGAGGCCACTGCCATATTGGAGTGGTGGCGAGACAGGCAGGTGACTTATCCAACTGATACCTTCAGGTTCAAGAGATGGTTGGAGTCTGACGGGTCAGTCCAATCCGCGGTTAGCCAATCCCACCGCAGTTCTGCAAAGAGTGGTGTCAAAAGACACTGGAAAGGTATGGATAATGTTATTGAATAAGGAACTACTAAGGCATGATTAGAACCTTCACTGGATGATGATGAGGAGGAGGAGGAGGAGGAGGAGGAGGAGGAGGAGGAGGAGGAGGAGGAGGAGGAGGAGGAGGAGGAGGAGGAGGAGGAGGAGGAGGAGGGATGATGATGAGGAGGAGGATGATGATGAGGGTGATGAGGGTGATGAGGGTGATGAGGACGAGGACGAGGACGAGGATGACGATGAAGATGCATTGCCGCAGCAGGAAAGGCCCCGCGGCTCTGCAGCGGGACACTCTGGCCAAAAAGCGCCAGTCAAGGGTCGCAGGAAAGGTGAATATAATCATATTAAATATGCCACTACTGAGCCATGGTCAGAACCTGCCATCAATGAAGATGACGACATGGAAGCGGATGAAGAGGGAATGCCGTGGCATACAGGGCCCGCGGGTCCCTCCAGGGCCGGAGGCCAGCCAAAGGACCTACACAGCGGCGCAAATATTCACAGTAAGGATTTACCTTCATGTGTCTTAATATTGTTGACATATGTTAGGAGGTGCTGAGCCACGACGCATGGGTGGTAAAGGACACTCAAAGGGAAAAGCTGGTGACAAAATTGCAGACAGTAAGTGGGAAGGCGTACTACCCTAGGAAGGTACTCTAACTAACATGCCAAGACTCCGCTTTGGATGAAAGGGACAATGGTTCCAGTCACAATATCAAGGTTGGCCCGCCCAACAAGGCATATTTTATTCCTGCTGGATCCGATCAACATAAGGATGCTGAACCTGTGAAACAAAAAGGTGAGAAATACATTATATGACGGTGAAAATTGACAAACAATACCGGATGATATGGGTCATGCACCCACAGATACGATGGTAAATCATCCTGTGGTCAGTGACAAACCAAAGCCGCGGGTGAAGACCAAAGGTTTGTCTAATGTTATGCGGTCACACATTTATTAATAGTTAAATCTTTTATATATCATTGAAGAGAAACAACCTGCAGCAATTGGTGAGACTAGTGCTACAATGCAGCAGGAAACGTTGGTGCCTTCCCTTCCTGCAGCAGAGGTCGGAGCAACTAGACCAGGGGCCAAGACAAAAGGTAAGAGTATTGTGTGCTGTTAAACCTTCAATGTGTTTCATATATTACATAACTTCAGAGAAACATGGTGTGCTCCCAGGGAAAAGCACTGCTGCCCATAGGACAAAAAATGGAGCTGCATCGGTCACCGCGGCTAAGACGGCAACCGAAATTAAAGGTACCAGTATTCTAATATATACACACATCTTATCATACTTCTAACATATGTTCAGAAAAAAAATCTACGTTAGGTAAAAGTATTCCCGCAGCTCAGCAGGCAATCACTGGTCCTTCCAAAACATCAATTGACCAGCCACAGGATAAGCGAGGTGCCAAGATGACAGGTAAGTTTGTCATTGTGTATCTTATATATATAATATATATTTACAACAAGAATTCCCAGACGCCAGAACAAGTACTCGCCGGGTGCAGTTTGAAACCGCGGGCCCTGCCACCGGTGACAAGGCACCTCCCGGACAATTTGCCACAGAGCCTGCAAATTCAGACAGCATCGTGCCAATGGTTCCTGAGCCACCTACCGCCATGGCTGCGCCTGCACAGCGGCAGTCCACCTGGCATAAGAGGCTTCCACCGCGGCTTGAGGACTACCTGGACGACCGCATTCCAAAGAGATCCCGAAAGTAGTTACCATACATGCATGTAAATATATTAGTGAGAAAGTATTGTTTTCCGGTTCACTATATACACAGGAATGTAATTACAACATGGTAGGATCCAAGTCCTCCATATCATACATGCCATTGTCTGAGTCGGATCCCTCACCTTTGTCCATGTGCACCAGTCTCTCCCTCATCTCTGCATACTGTGCCCAGCCATTGACAAGCCTTCTCCATTCTCGTGTCTCTTCTACCAACCTATCCGCATATTGTTTGTACATCACGACCATCGGTTTGTCATAGAGGTCGTCCAGTTTGGTGACCCTTCTATCCTTTGGGTGAAATCTTGCAGCTATTTCACGGGCTGTTGTTACTATTTCTTTGTAAGTATCAATACAATATTATCCAACGAGAACTCACATTCATGCCACGGCCCATTGAACCTACCGCCGTAGATGTCCATGTTGGCCATACTGTAGACTAACTGCCACCATTTATCTATGGACCTGTGAGCTAACAGTATCAAATTCGAAGGCAAACTTACCCTCCGCAACCTTTGGACAGGTCACCTCATTCAGCTCGGTTTCCGGCGCCTTTCCTTTCTCCAGCACTCTATTGTGGGTGGTGGGACTGGTACCAATAACCCTTGGCCACTGGTCCTTGCGGGAAATTTGTTCCCTGTCAGTATCGCTATCAATAGTTGATGCAGGGTGTGGCGACATCGACATGGATGATTGAGTTAGCGGTGAGAGTGGTGTGGATAACCCGCGGAATATTTCTTGGGGTCTTTGGGGAGGGGGAGTCCATCCACCACTGTTGGTGGATGTGTCGGTATCCATGGAGACTTCTGATGGACTTTTTTGTATGGATGAAGGTGTCGGTACCTCTTGTAATTTGTTGTGGGGCCCAGCATCGCAGGGATGTCTCCCTGTTGGTGGGAGTGCGGGAGGATCCCAATCGGTAGTGGAGGATTGATCTTGTCGCAACAGTTGCTCTTGTTCATCCTTACGAAGCGCGACTTCCAAGGCCGGGAGAATATTTGGACTGGTGCTGTGCACCGACATTGCAGCACCGGGGATCATACGCGGCCGGACGTGTGGTGGAGACCAACCCCTGCTGCTACTGGAACTTGCTGAAAAGATTTTATAAGGTGCAATAAAGGCAACAAATAGAATACATACACAACCCACTCCGAGAAATCGTCATAGCCGCGGTCATGGACGGCAGATACTGTGTTGGAGACCCGCCTGTGCTCCTCTCACTAGCTGCAAACATGAAATGAATTATAAGAAATATAAAACAATAAATACATACCTGAATCCCTTTGAGACCTCACGGAAGGACTATTTGAAACTTTGGTGTCCACCAGCATTGTGGAATCCGTGGTTGCTGGAATCCACGGTGGAGACCATCCAGTGCTACTATTGCTCGCTGCGATGATTAGATTAGCAGTGCCTAATATCAAGAGAGATATACAAATGCGAGGTGCGTGTAGCATTTCTAATGGGAGGTATCCATCCTGGGCTACCGAATAAAGCTAATGAAAATAAGTTTGGGAGTTACTTTGAGGAGACTTGGATTCATAGACATACCTGAGTTGGCTGCGCCATCATCTATGAATCTCACATTCCTTTGCCCACTCATGATGTAAATAGAGGAACGAGGTACGACGGAGTGCAAGGGTGGGATGGACAGGTCCGGAATAAATATATATTGTATGGACTAGCTTATATAAGACATTTCCACGGGCACAATGAGCCACATGATGTCATCGGTGGAATGCAGCCTGGAATGTATCTACAATGCGCCCATTATTCCATATTTAGGTTGTAATAGGGCATCATCCACGGTAATTGTGTATAATATCACGGGCAATATCCCAAATGTTATCCTCCAGGCAGATAGTGGTACATATTACATATAATGGTAGGTATTTGACTATTTGACTTGTCCATCATGTGGTGGCCATGGCAGTCAAATTTTACTAATTACCTGTCAGCCGCGGCTTTACCCATGGAGTGGACTCTGGTTTGATTTGTCTAACTTCATATTTTGGGTGAGATTGTGGTATTACTGTCTGTACAATTTGCCATTTTTTCATGTAGTTTGAACAGTCTGAAGTATGTATTATTTTCCCGTAGTCAATGGAAGCAGATGCAATGTAATGATCTTCATAAATTCATGATTGTCATGTGTTCTCTACCAGCATTATTCAATACGATATTTTGGAGGAGTAACATACAATTCTTACATACATTTATTTCCAGACATGTGGCAGGCTTCTCCGACATTCTAGGTCATCGGCCATCATTTCCACATGGTGTGACATACATCTGTCAATCTGACACCGTGGCCGTAGTGGACCCTGGATGACGTAACCATAATAAATATTCAACCTTGCCGTGAGGATTCCACACCGCATCCTTGCTATCCACCTCCAATCACCCTTTGTCTCATTCTGCTATGTCTGCCCAGCCTTCGACTGCCCTACTCGCACCCACATCTGACCTGTCCGGTCTTTTTGACACTCCCATGACGCCTGCCGAAATTATCGCGGATGCCACGTCCGTCATCATCTCAACGGTCGCAACCATTAAGAAAACGAAGGATATGACGCTGTGGATGCAGGTTCAGCGGGATGTCTGGACTCAGTTGGTAAGTTATCATTTTATGCTAGTTTCATTTAGCTGATACCTGGCAGAACCGTGTTAGAGCAGTTGCAGGAGATGTACCCCGTGGTTTGAGCATTCCTCCCATGCTCATGGCCCTTGACCGGTACCTGGAAGACCCAAACAATGGTATTACAGAGTGGCCGAGGTGGCCTGAACTTCTACAGTGCCCATTGGAGACCGTCGCTGACCATCCATGGTCACACCGCGGTCCGCCATGTCAGGACGGTGGAGCGGTTCCAGCAGCAATGGAAGACACCCAGATGGACGGAGAGGAGGAAGTGACAGAGGCTGTGGATAAGGGGAAGGGAAGGGAATATGAGGTGAGTAATGATGAGGTTAGCTCGTCACAGGCAGCAGGTGGTGAGGAAGTCAGAGGGAGTCGCCGCGGTCATGGGCGTGGGCAGACACGGGGACGTAGCCAGTCCCGTCGCCCTCGCAAACGCGTCAAGTCTGCTCCGATGGTTGACAGCGACGAGGAAGAGAACCCCACTGGTCGTGGTTCCAACAAGACATTCGACCTTCAACACCCCCCACCCGACTTTCCGATCCTTCCAGCTGTGGACCGGTGCGACTACTGTGCCCGTCGCCAGCTGCCCTGTGCGAGGAAAGAAGATCGCGCATGCTTCCAATGCAACAAATCGAAGCATGGGTGCAGCCTGGCATCCAAACGGGGGAGGTCTCGGTCGCGGTCGCGTGCACCAACCAGGCAAGCCAGTCGCAGGGTGTCTCCTCCATTGAAGACAGTCCCACTGGCACCTACTCGCGTCAACCCTTCCCGTTCGACTCGCAAGCGCAAAGCTCAGAGTCCCATTCCCACGGATGATACCCCACATCCCCGGTCTGCACCCCGCCCTCCTACACCTGGGCCATCAAGGGGCAGGCATGAAAGTGAGTGATTATATTTCCTTTTTGTGTTCTTCTGAAAGTCTAAACAGAATTTGATGGAGTGGTTATAGTCTGACCGAAATGGCTGTCAAAATCCTGCGACCGCGGCACAAGTGCAGAATGGAGCGAGCATGTGACCACTGCGACAACGAGTGCCTGCAGCGAATGCTCGCAGTTGAAAGAGGATTTGGGCAATGTTAATCAAAGACTCAACGCCCAGGAGCTGGAAATGGACACCCTTCGTCAGCTGGTGGAAGATTTGCGATCAAGTACGCTCGCTGCCCCTCCAACGCCATTGCCCACCGCTGCTGTGCAAACATCCACACCTGTGGACGGTCCTGCATCCGATCCAGGTCCCATTTCACCTTCCTCGGTCCCTGCATCTGCTGGCCTCACCTTCCACACCACCGCCGATATGCCCGACGACCAGGTGCCAGGTCAGTCTCCATCTACAGCACCTGCGTTGCTGGAGGGCCAGGATTCCTCAGTTGCAGATCCCCATCCAATTGATGTGCCAACTGACCTGCTGGTGACTCTGTGGTCGCCCACCGGGGATGCACACTCACCGCGGTCGGTGGACTCCGGTGTTGATGAAGACTATGCGCCACCCCCCCGCCCTCTTCCGACAAATGCCTCAGATGCCACAATGGTCGTGGATACTCCCGCTGTCCCCCCTCCCACCATTGTGGTCACATCACCAGATGTGTCGGCACCGGGTCCCACGGGTATTGTCGAAGGATCGGTAGGTGATGGGGTGGATACCCAAATGGATACAACTGCATGATTTGTTACTTACATTTTTTGTATGTTTCCCTCTTGGACTATTCTTTTTGTACACCCAAACAATTTTTCTTTTTTCCCTTTATGCAAGTCTTCTACTTACTTGTGTCATTGGAGTACTGGAATGTCATGCATGCATTCTTTGAATATATAATTTGTGTCTTTCAATAGTGATTTAATGTACCCGGTGTGATTAATTTAATTAATTCCATGTCAAATGAGGCTAACCGCGGCTTTTGAACATTCAGCAGGCTAGGTATTTGAATATGAAACTCTTTGTGAACCCCTGTTCTTCACAGTGTAATTTATATTTTTGTAGACCATGTCTCTATGTTTTTTCTATATTAATTAAACTAGTGTACACCCCATTTTTTGCGGGTACTACCATGATCTGAATAAACACTGATATGGTGATCGGATAAGGTTGTATCTACCCACCGTCACCACGGTCTATTTTATGTAGTTCCTCAACTAGCATCCTACCAGCAGAACAGCAGTAGCTATATGCAATTGAATTGACTGCGGTACCTGGCACTGCCCAACCCAATCTGACCAATCCATTGTCAGTTCCCACGCCATATTAAGTTATTGTATATTTATCTGTTGTTTTCATCTAGCATAAGTTTCTACCCAATCATTTTGCAGCATAGCATGCTGTTTGTGGTATCCCTCTTCTCTTTGATTGGTACTGTTATCCTAGTAGATAGTGTATATAGTATCATCCACTTGTTATCCACACCTCCATATAATCAGTTAATTTCCAGGAAGTACCTGCATTGTCTTTCTAAGGCCTCTGAAAACTAATTCACCACAGGTTCTAAGCCTTGAGGCAATCATGGCTTGGTTCATATTTAATGTGTCCTGATCTATATATTAATGTTTCTCTACACATTCTTACTATGCTATTTTGAACATAATGTATTCTTGTGTGGGTGTTTCAGTTGTGCCTGCTGAAATGACTGCAGGTTCAGTCACATACCGCGCAGCTCGTGTGTTCAGCAACATCCCACTGACTAATTACCTTCAAAACCTTACACTTTGTTAATTTCACCATAATCTAATAAATTTCAATAAGTGTTAATGACTGCTGATTAGTATACTTCGCCGCCGCAGTACAATTCTCCTGTGCTACCAGTAGGGAACATAATCACTAGTAATCATTGGCACCCATTCCCTGTATCTACCCACTGCACCCACGGTGATGAACTCATTCACACCCAGATTTCATTCTAGGCAAATTTACCTTTGGCACCGTACTACCTAGCACTTGTATGCTGGGTTACCTCTCTAGCAATATCATGTATCCACTGGTAATTTGTTCCCGCGGGTGATATACTAATATATCTAACAGGATACTGTATTTAATTGCTCTTGATGTGCGTCTTCACACCTGCTGTAGCATTCCATCATTCTTATTAGTATACTGCGGTATGTCACCCACAAGGTCCTGCTCTAGTTGTTATGCTACCTCATTTCCTTTCCTATCTCTTGTGGTGTACCAACCAAACAAACCGCGGATATGTAGCATCCGCGGATCCCATCCTATTTATTCCCCCCCCCCCCCTCATGGTGCTTTGTAGTATCACCAACAACAGTTTCCATCCCATTAAGTATTCCCTTTTTCCATTTACTACAAAAAGCCTGCGGGTGTTTCCTTTTCCGCAGTCCTGCATGCCTAGCGGTATGCCCTGCTTTGTGCTGATTCTATACAGCTTTGCTATATGCTTTGATTACAATGCAATATGGGCCCATCAATTACCATGGATGATAGCAATGTCTGGGTCCAACCCACTGATATGGTGATAACACATTATGTACCCCCCATTAATATGCGGCACAATCTTTTCAGGGCTCATTAGTATGATTCCATGATAATATTTAATTTGATCTATATACCCTCCCCTTAATTGACACCCTAGCCCATCCTCACACATTGCAACAATATCCTAGTAGCTAGCCAACCTGTACAAACCGATAACAACTCATCCAGGGCCCTCTGTCCACTGGCCTGTCATACTCGGCCGATTTTCACCCTGGGGTGGCCGTGTAAGACAGCCTAAGTAGGTGCATGGGCTCATTAGTCAACTTGCTAGTAGGTTATGAAGAAACATACCTTATTACGGTCACAACATTTCACAGTGTGATTGACATGATCATGATAGTGATCCAGCTTGCACTGGAGCCAAGGTATAAAAATCCATTGGAAAATCATGCTGGCAAGTTGACCTCATCAGTGTCTCGAAGGCATACAAGGTGTGGACTTACAGCTGCAAGATATTATTCATGTCATACCAACCACGCTGGACACCCTCTTCCAGTAGAGCTTCAAACCCAGGGGTGAATCGTTGGTGTAGCTGAGACCACATTATTTCAGGTTTGATGTTCTTCTTGGATCGCATCCATCGATGTTGCAGTGTCCCTGCTAGTGCCGGGTCATGCCATTGGCACAGCATCGTCTGAGCATTTGCAATACCAAAATTTTCAGTCCCAGGGTTGCTCTGGGACACGAGCAGAACAACTGGGAATGTAACTTGTCAGTAGATATTAATGAGGGACAACATGTACTTACAGCCAAGTTGATCTACCATGTTGAGATAATAAGACAGAATAAGCTGTGAGTGATGGTTGGAATGCCAGACACGGATCCAAAGGATCCTCCCAGAAAATGGCTCTATGCCTGTATGGAGGGCGAGGCTGAACTGAAGCCACTTGTCATGCTGGTCGATGGCCCAGATATCATTGATGCCGGCTGCCCAAAAATGGCGGCGCTGGAGCCACCGTGCCTTGCGCTGGCGAATAAGATGTGGTTCATAAGTAGTAAAGTAGTCTCGTATGACACTTCTGTACATGCAAGGTTAGGCCATCCACATAGTCCTAGGCAAAAGCACGGGTACGGGTGTACCCGTGCGGGTCCTGGGTGTGGGTACCACACAGGTGCGGGTGTGGGTCAGCACTGGGGCACCTGCACCAAAACCCGCACCCATGGGCACGGGTACAGCCACCCGCGGAAGTTGATTACATAACATAGTACTGACGTCTCGCGCATCATAGTATTCAACTACATACTGTGCCAAGGTAAGCCCTCTCCTACTCTGATCACCTTGGCTACTAACCTTTTGATGTCACTCCCCAGTCCTTCTCTGTCCACCTTCCGCTCGCCGTCGCTTGGTTTACGACGCACCCACGGCCACATGGATGACAGCAACGACCAGCATTGACAGCGCAGCCACCACCACGACCACCACAATGATGCACCCGCGACCACGACGACCTGCACGACGACCAGTGTCACGGCCATCATGTCCCTCTGGATGACGACAATGACGACGACGACAGCAGCGCATCCACGCCAGATCGACGACGACGACGACGGCAGCGTGTCCACACGAGCACGATGAAGATGACAATGTCGAGATGCTGATGGAAAATGCCATGGCGAGACGATGACGACAAGGACAGCAGCGCGTGCACGCCAGAATGACAACGACAATGACAAAAACCAGCATCAATGGCGCAGCCACCACCATGACAAAGACGACGACGACGAGGCATGCATGGCAAATGCCACCATGACACGGCGACGACGACAATGGCGACGGCAGCAGTGCGTCCACGCCAGAATGATGAAGACGATCACGGTGAGTCGGCAACGTGTCCACGCCAGCACGAAGACATCGAGACGCCCACGGCAAGACAACAACAACAACGCCAGTGCGTGCATGCCAGCGCCAGGACGACGGAGGTGACCACCCCTCCACCCAGCCTCGCAATGACAACGAGACGCCCATGGCAAATGCCAAGGGTGAGAGGACAACAATGACGCCAGCGCGTGCACACCAGCGCCAGGACAATGGGGGCGACCACTCCTCCACCCAGCCTCGCGATGACGACGATCGGACGCCCGTGGCAAGGCGAGACAATGACAATGACGCCAGCGCATGCACACCAGCGCCAGGACAACAGAGGCGACGATCCTTCCATCCAGCATGACCACACGATGACCATCACACGACGGCGACAACCCTCCACCCAGCGCAATGACATTGACGATCGTCGACCTCCCCACCCCCCGTTCTAGCGCGATAACGTACTGTATCATGTTGTAGCTACAATTTATTTACTTCAGTATATAGTATTACTACGCCCGAAGGTCCCACCCGCGCGGGTGTCTTTTCGGGTGGCAAAATCTGCAATCCGATAAGACACCCGGACCCATGGGTCCGGGTGTTCAATTAGCACGGATCCGGGTGCGGGTATGCAGGTGGACACCCGTGGGTACACCCGTGCCATTCCCTACATAGTCCTGACCAATCAATATGCGTACTGACCATGACACACACATATTCATCTCATGGAACAGAAGACTTATCATTTCACGAGCACCTGCATTCAGGTACACAGCTCGCAATTCTTGCATGGCATCTTGGATTGACTCTGGAGTATGCCCTTGCTGATGGGTTCAAATCAAGCCCATCTGCTTGTGTATCTTGATAAACTTTGTGAGGCTATAGAAAAGATGATGGATCAGTTGTGATATATGCGACAATTTCATGAAGGCTAGTCACACATACCCAATACCATACTGATTTGTATCAATATGTTTATGAAGTTCTTCTACAATTCGTTTGTCAGTAAATTGTGCCTTCCATAAGCACATGATGAGTGGTTTCATATCCTCCAGAGGTGCTAGGCAAACAGGGATTTGAGTCAACTAGCACAAGTGATCATGGAGACATCTTTACTAATGTGTGGGTTTGTTTTGATTAGGCATCAAAGGCAAGGGACACAAGAAAAGTGGTACAAAAGCAAGGCCCATCCTGGGCTTATAACATGGATGCTAGTATGAAGGAGACAGCTGGTGATGCAGACACGGAGTCCAAATTTATTGACACTGAGTTGAGGCCAGTGATAAGACTGCACTTCTCACCTCATGTTGAGGACATGAGGAGACCATGAAGTCCTGCATCGCCTATTCTTGCCTTCTAACATCCATCAAATCACACTCAACCTCCACTTCCTACACAATCACCGCTCTCTGGTAAGAAACAGTGGCTACCCTTTTGAGGTCATGCACAACTCACCAGCTAGATAGCATCCCAGGTCGTGCTGTCAGGCCATCTCTTCTTGGCCCAGACATGTACTTCCTATGCAATCTCTGCTCTCTGGTAAGAAAAATGTCTACCCTTTTGAGGTTTTGTGCAACTCACCAAGCATCTCTTGGCCCAGCGTGCAGACATATCTCCACCCAATTTCATTTGATCCCACCATGCGTCAGTCATCCATGGGCCATCCATGGGTAAGTAAGCTGCATGTTGAACTTCTCCCAGAAAGCTAATGTCATGTCCCACCTATGATAGGCATTACTATTACTGCTTTTGCACTCCTCGCCTAATGATGGGTGGTCGACGACAATGCACAACATTCAGATGCAGCCTTCAAGCCTCAGGGGAAGCGCGGGTTTGCTCACACACGATGCAGAGGATCAAGGTATCAGTGTCTGCCAGAACTTATTGATTGTTTGGGGACTCATGACGGAGAAGTGTGCTGATGGTTTTAAAGGCCATTGGTCCCACAGACATTTCATTGCCTGCCGTCATCCCAGGATTATCTCCCTTATGTCCACCCAGCCAAAGGTTTCAACCCAGTTCACAGAAGATGTGTTTGCCAAGAAGGATCACTATTGTGAACGCCCAAAATGCAAGGCATTGATACGTCAAGGGGAACCTGAATTTTATATCGCTACCATCGAGCCTGGGCAACGTGGTCGTGTGGTTTGCAGTAACTGTAATCAGCATTACCTTCGGAAGCCCTCGACCACAGTTCACCATACAGGTGTGTTCTACATTACGAGAGTTAACCTCATCTATTAATGGTATTTGTGGCTTCGGCTTCAGACCAAGTCCAGGCCTCACAGCCTCGTGAGGCGACTAGTTACGCTTGTCCCGACCCTCGCCAAATCCAGCAATCTGTGAATGCTGCACAGCATGGGGGTTAGTTCCGTCAATGTTCACTGTATGAGATTGGCTGATTAGCTGGTGTGCAGCTACCATCAACCCACCCTGGGTAATGGCTATCCCTCGTGGTCCAGATGTGATGGTTCCATCTGCATGGCATGCAGACCCCCCACCGCCACCCCGCTCTGCTCACATTCCTTCACACCCAGGATCTTGACCTCAGGTAGGGCATGCCACTGTGGCTCTGCATGCTGGTAACATAGCATTGCCATCATTACCACCCCGATCGGGATACACCACACAGCATGCCCGCTACAACCAGGAGCTCGAGTGATGGGCCAAAAGGTCCTTCACTGCCCCATCAGCAGAGACAATATTGCTCAAAATAGTGGCACACTATGAAACTACTAACACCAAGCATGCCTGCAACCAGAGCATGATATTTGGCGTGAGTCTTATAATTTCAATTTGATTCAGGACACTGATGGTAGCATACAGAATATATGTGAGGGGAAAAAGGATATCAATGCCCTCATAACTGCCAATGGTCTCGTCACCATTGCCTTCGAGACAATTATCCCGAAAATCTGGATGTTTTGCCCCTCATTCCCTTGGTGCGTGAACGAGTTCATCGTGCAAGATACAGAATGGGTGGACCTTGGTGCCCATTGTGCACCATTGCCCTACTTTTATTCTCAGTGTCTCCAGCCTGCCCAAAAGAATTCAAACATCTACACATTTAAGCCCAAGCAGTTCATGTTATTTGTGGTCGTCCCTGCTGCACAGTGGGCCAAATATGAGGCATTCATCAATCCTCCAGCTGGTGATTCAAATGCAGCACCTTCAACTTCAAACGAATGTGACTTGCCATTCTGCCCAAGTGTCGACAATGGCTCCATGTCCTCTGATAGCTTGGCTACTTGCCCTTTCCAGCAGCGCTATGCCCAATCCACAGTTATGCCTACGTGGATAGGTGTACCTTTGGTGCAACCCAACGAAGGTAAGCCACTCACTAGTTGGCTGCAGATTAGATCAAACTGATCACACTCAATAGCTGCCAGGCCTGCCCAGCCTGCCCAAAGGGAGGTGGGTCTGTTTTTGCATACAGCAACCAGTATGTATGACCTTGTGTCATCCTCTCGTAGAATGGCCCCTTCCAACTCCACTGATGCCAACCCAATGACCATCAAATGCACCATTGTAAGCCTTCCTCCCGCTGCCAGGTCACCCCCTAGGAAGATCCCAGCCATAGCACCCTTCTCATCACATGGCCATACAAATTTACTCAAAGAAGCCCTCAGATTTGGAGGCTCATCAGAGCTTGACATTGACAAAGGTGAAGATTTTAACTCTGACACCATTTAGATACTCATATGTATTTTTAGTCTTAATGGAGTCATTCCAGAGCATTCAATTCCACCCTATCCCTACATGACTGTTCTTGGAGATCCTGGAGAATCACTGGTACCGATCCTTTGATCTGGAATGATCAGAATCCTATCCTGGCAGGCTGAGGGTGGACCAGTCTCCTGGTTCTTTGATTGGTATTGGCAGATTCAAGACAGTGCAATCTGGTTTGCTGATGCTCACCCCACCATCCATGTCTGGCCTGGGATCGAAGGCCCACCAGGACGTGGTTGTCAAGCGCCCCTTTTTCATGCCTCAACCAAAGCCTCCCAAGGCTGGCTCTCAGTCTAGTCGCATGGTTGCCACCCCTCCTCCAGCACCTGAAAAGCGCCAGATTTCCCACTTTGTATTGGCGGATGAACTTTCGAAGCTTCATTGTGAAGCAAACACACTATACTGGGCAAAAGCACTTCTGTTGTTGACGTACGACTTCATCAATCATGCTATTGCTGATGCTCATTAGCCTCCCCCATTCGACATTCCCCATCTATGCTTTGTGGAGGCTGGTTTGGCCTTGGCCCATTCTCAGACCAGTAAGGAACCTGTGAAGGGCAAGTCATCCAGCACATTGTGCAGTGTGTACCTACTCGAAGAGAAAATCGATGGTGGCAGCGCAGTTTTTACGAAGTTTATTCACAACATGGACTGTGGGCCTTCACTCGATGAGGATGAGGTGGGATACAACATTGCCCAATTTCTGGCGTTTATGCAACACATCCAGTATACCCAAACCAGCAAGCTTGTATTTATATCCGACTATCAGGGCAAGTAGTGACAGCTGGCTACCTCTTGCTTTCTATTTTTTCTAACCTGCTTTACAGGGAGTACAACCCTTCTCACAGACCCACAGATTTTAACCGATGTGAGTCAAAGTGTGGATTTGGGTCAGAGTAATAACCCAAACACAACACCAACAAAGGACTATGAAAAGGTGCGAGTGGTGGTTTACCTCCGTGGTGTCCAGAGAGGATGTGCTGAGGAGGGGGAAAGGGGATCTACACCAACAGGGTGATGCAGATGATGATGCAGGATACTCCTGGGGTACAGGAGCAATAGATGATGAAGGGGATAGGGGTCTAGACTCTTCCTAAAGCCTAGGAAGTGTCAAAGTGGGGATTGGGTTGACTGGGACTGAAACAGTGATACTACACCTAGAGGTTGGTGCAGCAAAGAGGCAAGGGGGCTCCTGACGTCCAGAAGCAATGCAATATGAAGGATAGACAGGCTAGACTCCGCTTGAGCCTAGAGAAATACTTGGACTTGAATAGATTGAATAAAACTTGAATATCAGAGTCTTTAGACCTTCACTGAAGCCTACAAGACTCAAAGAACTGAGGGGATACTGACTGAGAGAGTCTGAGAGAGGGATAATTTTGTGCAATTGGGTCTTTTTTCACTGGGCTGAGCCCAGGGGTTTAAATACATGGGGGGGCACAGCATTAAAGTACAAAAAGAGAAGGGAGTAAGCAGAATTTGTCAAGGATTGGTAAGGAATTGGTGAGAGCTTTGTAAGGGGTTTGTAAGCAATCAGTAAGCAAGGCATAAGCAGGAATGAGTAAGCATAGGGAGCATGAATAAGCTGCTGAGTAAAGGAATGAGTAAGCTGCATGACAAGACTGATTGGTAAGGGAGTGAGTCATCAGCTGAGTAATATACCAAAAATGCAAAAGGGATAGAGTAATACTGATGACAAGAGAGCATCAGTAAGCAAGGGATGAGTCACTGCACAGCAGAAGGAGTCATTGATGCACAGCCTAAGAAGTTTGATGGGGGGCTGTGTACCATCAAGAATTTGATGGGACAACAATGGGGAAGATCTGAGATAAATAGGGGGATTTATCTGAGACAAAACAGCCACAAGAAGGGTACCAGGGGTCCAGAGGTCTTTTTGGGGGGTCAGCATACACTAAGGTATAGTGCATGTGTTCTAGTGCCACTGAAGCACAACCAAGGGCTCCCTTGATGAGCTCTCTTCTGGGAAAGAACGAGAGAGGGTTCTTCTTCCTAATAGCACTATAAAGTGGGGGCATAACTGTCATGGTGCTGGGGGACGTTGTCTGAAAGTAGGGAAGCGGATGGAGTATTGAATTTGATGCATCCAGGGAAGCGAGACAAACGACAGAGGGAGATGGACATGGCAAGTATCTGGGAGGAAGGGACCATAGGCTGAGGGCTCAGGGGACACAGAGACGACCAGAGAAGACTTCTCAAGCTTGACAATAGACCTAAGATGACCAAAGTACATCCTTGACACAGGACTGACGAGGAGAACGCGCTGACTGAGAACGAGAGGGACTGAGGGAGCAGGCTGGGAAGATATGTGCCAGGCAGTGCACAGGAACTCTGGGAGAGGCTGTCCTAATGGCAGGACATAGTGGAGATCTGCAGCAATAGCAGAGAAATGATCCAGAGAAAATACAAACTCCATAGTGAGCGATGAAGCGAATGTCTGGATTGCAGGGGGAATATCTCCATGGGAAATGAACAGATTTGCGTCGGAACTTGACAGGCAGATAGACCACGTTCTAGGCTCTCTGACGGTATAGTCACATGCCTGATAGCTTCAGAAATGATGGAGCTATTCAAAATATTGGAATACCGGCACTGGGCGCCTAAAAATGACATTTGGGCACTAAAAATCATTTCTTCTCTTTCTCCTTCGTTTCTCCATCAATTCTTCAGCTTATTTGATCGTTCTGGTATGGGAGGTGGACTGCAGATGTGTGCATTCCTTTCTCATACCACAATTGACATTATTCCTTCAGTTTCTTCTGCTTCTTGGTGGTTCTCATGCGATAGATGACTGTCTGCATTGGCATTCATTTCTCGCATCAGGATAGTCTTCTTGTGCGATAGATGCCTACAATGAGGGTCCATTGTGCTTATCCTTCACATAAGGATCATTCAATATAGGCCTTATCTTCCATGTTCACTGTACCAAACCTGTTTGGTGTGTGACACCAACCTGTAAGTTGTTCTTCTGTATGGCTCAGTTTGGTATCACTGAGAACATTGATAGCTCGGTTGGGGAGGGCCAAGACATTTTTAGTGAAGGGAACATGGAGAACACCGTCCGTCTATTTGAAACGCGACACAGATGCAATCACTTCTGCAAATGGCCTGGGTTTGGCCTTAAGAGGTTCGGGGCCAGCACCATAAATGAGCCGACTAGGGCCATGACCAGGATGGAGTTGCCAGTGCTCTGACATCTATCCCCGAATTCCCATATCCCCATCAGCCATCTCGTGGCTTGTTGACTTACTTGGACACTTCTTGGCCTTTCTCGATCCCTGCTCTCAGATCCTGTGTCACTGCACATACACTGCTGTCTTTCTTGACCTCCTCTTGGCACATCTTGAACTCTCACACTTGCTTCTTGCTCAATTTTGGTAGCTTCGGACTTCTGTGGATAGAGAATCAGTGTATAATATTCTTTGTACTAGCTAAGAAGTGGACAATGCCATGCACTTTACTTGACTATAAAGTGAGAACAGGGGGAGGGCTGCAAGTCAGGAGTGATGGATAGGCCACCAGCTACAGAAAATAAAGAGCACTGGGTGGTCATCAGCAGTGATCAACCTGGAATATATAGTGCCTGGTAAGTAAACTCGTGTTGATATATGTCATCTATACTGAGATGGCACGTAGCCCTAATCTCCACTGTGGATGTTCCTCTCCACCACTTCCCATTGCTATCCAGTGTCTGTCATTGGCTGAGGCCAGGATAGTAATAGCTCAGCTACAGCCAATCTTGGATCAGGCACCTCACAATCCGCTGACTTGTGACCTTCTGTCATTGTTCAGTGAGTCCAAAAAAGTGTGGAAGATATTCAACGAGCACAGTGAAAAAATTTTCCCTGTTGTGGTTGGTCAACGTGTGGGCATCCATCAGACAAGGTGTGATATACAACCAAGCCACACTAATTTTGTATTGATGCTTTCACAGGAAATCAGCCTTACACTCACTTGGCAGTTACATGTATCCGCTGTGGAAAGAAGTGCCCACTTTCTGGCAGGCACTTGCCTATATGATTGCGAAGGGAGTGGAGGAGCTTCTGGTGAGTGCTCTCAAGTGTGACAACAATACACTGATTGTCCCTGCAGGAACCTCTGCTGGACATTCCAGATCACATCGTGGAAAGTGAAGTTCACAGGGAATCTACTGTTCCAACTGCCAGTTTCACTGCTATGTCTTTGTCCAGTTGGAATCTCCCACCTTTGAACACAAGCGCATCTTCAGCAAGGCCAAGCACTCCACCTCAAACCAACTTGATGAGTCAACGGATGATGAACACAAGTGGATCTTCAGCAAGGCCATGCGCTCCGCCAGCAACTCAAAGCCTAATTTCACCTTCACCAATTGTACACACCCATATTCAGAACTTGCACGGTGTAGTTGAAAGTCGTTACTACCCTTTGAATGTGGGCACAGTTGCACTCCCTTTCTGTGACCAACTGGGGATTTATGGCCGGAAATATTTAATAGCACATGGATACATCAAAGGCTCTATAGCAGTTGTTGTAGAGGCGCATCGTAACTCACACACTGCTCAGGACTTCGCACTCACCCTTGCATGTCATGGCCTTCCCATGGCGGAGGGCTTGTTTTTATGGGAGTTGTCAAATATCTAGTTTACTGCCTACTTATATTATGGCGAGATGTACTACTGTACAACGGCGAGATATACTACTGCACAACAGTGTGAGTTTCTACTGCATGACGGTGTGAGTTTCAACTTCATGACAATGTGATGTAATGATGCCCTACTGTATGACGGTGTGAGGTATGGATGACGTAAATTTCTACTGTACGACAGTGTGACGTCCTACTGTATGACAGCGTGACGTCCTACTGTACGACAGCGTGACGTCCTACTGTACGACAGCATGACATCCTACTGTACGACGGTGTGATGTACAGACAACGTGACTTTCCACTGTATGACGGTGTGATGTGCGGACAACATGACTTTCTACTGTACAACAGGCGTGATGTCCTACTGTATGACGGCATGATGTACGACCAAGGTGTCAGATGTCCTTTTGAAAAACTTCAGTCCAAAAATGGGTTTGCACACCGCACAACTGCAAGCCACTGTTCGGCCGACAGAATTCTGGAGCGTGAGTGTCTGGCTTTCCATACATACCTAACATGGGCCAAATGGGTGTTGTGGAGTTGGACAACATGCCGCAAGACATGAATGGTGATCGATTCTGGCGAGAGACTGTAGATCATCCTGTAAATATGCAAACATGTCAGTAACTTCATAAATGAAGACCACAGATTCCAACTTACTGAAACATGGGGCTGTCAGAAGGTGCTGGTGATGTAAGCACTGAAGTGTGATGTACATCATGGTGGCTGTGAGATGATACCTTACATAAGTACATCTCACTTGTCAAACACCATCTACTGTATATATGCCCCCTCCACCTACCTCGAAGCCCAGCCAGCAAGCTGAGGCTACAAAACGCTGGCTTTCCAAGCCTGGGTAAGCCCTCTTATTACAAACAACATACCTCCTCTCATCTTGACCAGTGTTCGAGAGGCACAGAACGAGAAATCACACATCCGAATGCAACAGTAAGTGCTTGCTATGTCTGTACTACTCTGGACTAACTCGGTCTTGTAGACTTTGGGAAAGGTATGCTATATATGTATTGTCCACGCTACTGACATCAACAGACATAGGAGGAAGGCCAGTATGGATGCACAAGTGCCCACCCATGAAATCAGCGACCGCCATTGCACGCTGTCACGCACCAAAGGTGTTTGGTACTGTGAACATGGAGAAAGTTAGCCAATGAATCAATGCAAAGAATGCACACCCAAGATCTGTTGAAAGATTGCCCCGACTTGAGGGATAGAGACAGCACTCACTATCTCTCTCATGCAAAGCCAAGACTATCCTTATGCAAAGGATGAGTACAAGTTCGTCGTAGCCATCTATCGCACAAGAATGACTATCCTGGTGCAAGAAATGACTGCCAACGTCTAGCAGTCACCACTTGCGCAAGGACCAGCCAAGAAGCAGAAGAATTCAAAGAAGATGACTGTTTTTGGTATGAGAAAGGAATGCAAGCAACTGCAGTCCAACTCCCATACCAGAGCAACCAAAGAAGAAGAAGGAACAATAGAGCAACGAAGGAGAAAGAGAAGAAACGAATTTTAGCGCCCAAATGTCAAAATTAGGCGCCCAGTGCCGGCATTCCGATTTTGTGAATAGCTCCGCCATTTCTGAAGCTATCAAGCACATGACTATATGGTCAGAAAGCCTAGACCGTGGTCTATCTGCCTGTCAAGTTCCGACATAAATCCGTTCATTTCCCACGGAGATATTTCACCCGCAATCCAGACCTCCACTTTATTGCTCACTATGGAGTCTGCATTTTCTCTGGAACATTTCTCTGCTATTGCAGCAGACCTCAACTACGTCCTGCTCTTGGGACAGCCTCTCCCAGAGCTCCTGTGCACTGTCTGGCACATACCTTCCCAACCTGCTCCCTCAGTCCCTCTCGTTCTCGGTCAGCGCGTTCTCCTCATCAGTCCCGCATCGCGCACGTACTTTGGTCACCTCAAGTCTATCGTTAGACTTGAAGATTCATACCTGGTTGTCTCTGTGTCTCCTGAGTCCTCTGCATATGGTCCTTTTGTCCCAGAGTCCTGTCACATCCATCTCCCGCTATCATTCATCTCACTTCCCTGGACACGTCCAATCCGCTACTTGCAATTCTCTTCCCTGCTATCCCGCAGCAAACGCAAATGAAACAGTGCTCTAAAACCCTTCTTAGGAACCCCTACAGAGTACAGAACCTTCTCCCTACTGCTCTAGAGAAGACTGTACTTGGGGAGCACCAATTTTCGCGTTTTTGCCCTACAGAAGCTCAACCCAAGGGATTTGTGACACTCTGTGACCAGCTGTGGCTCTACTTGTCATTCCAGGCCCCCTGACACTGCTCCTTTGGTCGGATCAATTCTTCTATTATCCCCCAGCCACTCCCATCAGTGGCACTGCTTCAGAAGCTCATTTCCAGATCTAAAGTTCAATAAATCATAGGTTGTGCTTCCCTTCTTTCTGAGTCACACAGAGTCACTCTGGCTCACTCTGACTCACTCTGCTGCGCATTATTCATCCCCTCTTGGCATTACTAATCCCCATTACTCCTCTTATCAATCACTTACCAATCATCCTTCAAATCATGCTTATATGCTGCTTATCAATTCATGACTCATGCCCCTATGATTCATGTGCATTATGTCATCGCATATGCTCATTTAGCTTCGATCTACTCATCCCATGCTTTCCCCCCCTCTCTTTTGGGCCCCATGCAATGATCTTTCCATATTCTTGGTTGTACACCCCTTTTTACCTATGTTTTTGCTCTTTCTTTTGGCTCAGCAGCTTGTTTAGGCTCTCCCCATCGATTACTCAGCCTGATTACACTGCTTACTGATCACCTACCAGTTCCTTACCAATCTCTTACCAAGCACTTTGTCATTTGTGCTTACTGGGCCACAGCCCCTCCTGCATATAAACCAGCAGCCAAAGGCTGCAAGGAAGTGCCTGCTTCCCCCTCAATAAAGCAACCACATTCACTCTCACTCACTGTCTATAAGCTCCCTCTCTGTCCTTGGACTTGTAGGTCACTCAGTGCTGGCCTAAAGCTCCATTATTGCTGTTTATCAGATATACTTGATATCTGATCATTTCTCTAGGCTGAAGCGCAGTCTAGCTCATCTGTCCACTCCATCCCATCACTGTCCATCGCATTCTTGAAGCAGGAGCTGTCCCCTTGCTTCCCCCTTGCTCCATCACTCTTACATCACCCCTATTGTCCATCTATCATCGCTCTTCATCCCCAGGACTCTTCCTAACCACTGTGGTAGCCTGAAGAAGAGTCAATCCCATCCCCAGTCGCATTCATTCCCCATCAGAAGCCCTTCCCTTCCCTTCTGCACCTTGCCTGAAGGCGTGCAGCACATCCCCCTCAGGAGATTAGATACCAGATACGCAAAGGAAGACCACCACTTGCATACTGCTGTCATTTGGTGTTGGTTGTTGGTTGTTCTGACCTCTTCCCTCACTTAGGCGCACAACGCATACAGCTGAAAATTCTGACTCAGATTGCGATCAAGCTTCCTCTGGAAGTCATTGGCAATCCACTCACCATGACAATATGGATCCAGTCCCCTCGACTCTGCCAGAACTTTGCATTGCAATCCATGATTGGCAAACAGAGTGGGAGCCCAAGGCCGACTGGGACCGCAACTTCAACCTTGCATTGCAGCGAGCCAGGGAGAAAAGCTGGGGTTCGGCTGATCAGTTCTTCAAGGAATGTGAAGCCCATGCACATGTGGGCTGCCACTTTATCCGTGCGCTTAGGCAACTGGTCCAGGAGTTGTGCCATAGCAGAGGGCCCCAAGACAAACTATGTGATATGTTCTTACAGGTGTTTGATCTTCTCATCACTATTGTATCTGAGGTGAAACTCCACAAGTATGCACCCTCAAATCCACTTAGTAAATGTTCGGATATATGCACGTATACAGTAGTTTAGCTAGCCAATTATTACTTATCCATTATAACATGCTTTTCTGGACTATCACTGGGTGGCTCCTTCGTGAATTCCTTGTGAGATATGGAAGTCAACATGCTCTGGCAGAGTTCAGGCGTTTTGATGGCGAACAACATAGCAAACAGTTCGCTATTGTAGCATTGTTCTCGTTCAGCATCATTGAATATATTTGCATGAAATTAGCCCAATGTACAGGGGACCCATACCATGTATTCTAACCCACTGGACATGATCTGGGACAAGAAAGTGTTGTTGATGCTAGTGTGTTAGGTACTGTGATAGAATTCATATCACACTAAGTCAAAATGTCACAAGTCGCGTCCTGATCCTTCTATGTACACTCCTGCTTGACCTTGCCATAATACACTACAATTCATATGGTATATAGACACTACCTGCTTCCATTATGCTTCCATTACTTGTTTACATGCTGCCTCTTAGCCAGAGATGAAACATTGATACTTCTGTGTCATGTAGTACAAGAGTAATACATAGAACTTGGCTACTATGCTACTGAGAGTGTAAGTTTACCTTGCAAGAGAACCAGTCTGAAATATCTGATGCAGAGTCTATGTCTGTTCCTCTTGGGGAACCCTGCAACTTCTTCCAGAATGGCCCACCAGGCTTGCATCAGCAAATCCCTTATTTCGGGACAGTGGCTACAGTAATTACCTTAATAGTACAGTATGTGACAGCACTTACAGCATACATTGCCACAGGGTCCCAGTTCCATGGGAATACAGCACTGACACAGCACGATCACAGTACGTGTTACATAAGGTAACTTTACAAAATTTCTCTAAGTCCCATCACTTACCCCACCCCCACCCCCACTCCACCACCACTGTAATCACATGCGTGTCAAACGTTCACGCACGACACTGCCACTCCCACACCATCGCAGTGCAATCGCACTTGCAGGTATGTTTCTTTTTTTCTGTTCTGTATACTAACTATTATTACAGGTCCCTGTGTGCACACCCACACCTGCATGCACCTACGTCCGTACGGCACGATCTCCCCCACTGCTCGTATGTTTTTTTTTTGTTTGTTTATGTACTAACTATTATTACCAGCCCATTGCATGACACTCGCCCTGCATACACCACGCAGCCCAGCTGATCAACACCAAGACCACGCCAACTAACAACAAGTGACGACAACGAACTCCAACCACCACCACAACGCGACGACAACACAATGTTGACCACAACCTCACCCACCACAATGCAACAACGCCAACGACACCACCTCCACCACCACAATGTCGACCACCACACCAAACGACGGCAACGATAGCCACCACACCCAACGACAGCAACCGCAGCTTCCCACCGACAATGGTGACGACAACTCCCGCACCCAACAGCAACGACGACAGCCACCGCGCCCAGCAGCAACAATTACCACCACTGTGCGTTGACCACCACCACCACCACTCGTCAACAGCCACCACCCCATTACCAGCATCGATGATGATGACGGCAACGACCCCAGCACACACGCATGCACCCTGCGGCACGACCATGACGATGGCCATCACCAATGTAGATGGCAACAACAATGGTGATGACCCCAACGCCAGCATGCTTGCTTGCTCGCTCGCTGCGGTGTGACCACCAGCGTAGATGGCGACGACCTCAGCGCCAGCATGCACGCACTCTGCGGCGTGACGACGATGACGACGATGGCCCTACCGCCAGCATGCACGCACGCAGTGATGTGACCACCACCATGACCAGCATGACAACGACAACGACGGCCCTACAGGCTACCTACCGCAAGCACGCACACACACAGCGATGCGACCACCACCATGACCAGCGTGGCAACGACAACGACAGCCCTACAGGCTACCGCCAGCACGCACACACGCAGCGATGCAGCGACCACCACCACGACCATCTCCACCGCACCCAATGGTGACAGACCACACCACAACGCCAACCACCACCCTCTCCACTGCACCAAACGGCGACAAAGGCGGCCACTACTGCATGGCTTGTCGACAGCCACCACCCCATCACCAGCGTCGATGACGATGACTCCAGCCCCAATACGACACAACCACCACCGCCACTGGCATGACGACGACGACCCAGTGCCAGCACGCTGCGACGCAATCACCACCACGACTGGCGACGACCAACACGCACGCATGCTGCAACGCGACCACCACTGTGACCGGCGACAATGACAACGACGACCCTGGGCAGCCAGTGCTGCCACAGGGACAGACGACAACGACAACGACGGCCATGATCAGGGCAGCCAGCGGGACGGACGACGATGATGATGACGACGACGACCTGGACAGCTCCAGGGTCAGATGGCGACAACAACAACGATCAGAGTGCCCACAGGGATGGACAACAACAACAACAATGATCTGGGTGGCTGGCACAAGGACGGACGGTGACCACCACCGTATCACCGGCATAGATGGCGATGGCCCCAGCACCAGCATGCACGCACGCTGCGATGCGACCACCGCCACCACCAGCGTGACGATGATGACCCCAGCGTCAGCACGCACGCATGCTGTGACGGAACCACCAGCATCACCAGCATCGGCATGACTCACATGCACGCTGTGATGCGACCACAACCACCGGTGTCGACGACCCCAGCACCAGCACGCGCACACACTGCGACGCGACAACCACCACCGGCGTCGTCGACAACGACAGTGATGACCCCAGCACCAGCACGCGCACTGCAGCATGACCACCACCACAGCCCGAGCACCAGCACCAGCTGTTCACGAACCCTGACCACGACTATCACGCCTCTAGTATTAATTATCATAATATAGGATATGCAATGCAATACAGTTGGCTACAGTATAATGGCAGTGGGATACAGATAGGTCACAGTGCAACAGTGTGATACAGATCGACGACATGGTGCGACAGCATGGTACAATGGGCACAGTATACGAGTCTATCTATATTAGGTATGGTGTGTACAGGACCCGAGATCGTGTTGCGATCTGTACAGCGCTGTACAAATGGGGACCCATCTGTATCACTGTGGGGACTGTAGGTGGCTGTACAGCTCGGCACAGCTCGGCACAGCAACTTATGGTTTTGCTGATGGCCTTGGGCATCACACGCAGTTCACCAGCATAGTAGGCCTTGTGGTAGTGCTTCAGAGCATCCTGGAATGTTGTGTAGCTTTTGTAAATGGCACTGCTGACATGAGTCACCTGTACAGCGGCATCATTCCTAAGTAGTGGTACATAACATATATTGTTTGTTATTTCTACTAGTAATGCACTGGGATGCACCAATCAAAGAATATTCCAACTTCTTGACTGGCTGTGATAACATAGAACTTGTTGGGAGTGGGAATACTCTCAGGGAGAGTAATTTTCTTCAGATGAGGAACATTGGGGGGATATCTTGGTGTGTTGGGTGTAGTAGGGGCCATGGAAGTTGGAGAGCAAAGGTTGGTAGGGGTGCAAGGGATGCAATCCACAGATCTCGCAGATCGGGGGGTCCTAGGAACTTGCTCAGTGATTTCCTTGTGTCATTTCACTTTTCTTTCGATATAAGTGGTCTCTGAACTGTCAGGGTTGGACTGAGTACAGGTAGTTTCAATGACTGTCTCAGTCTCCACAATAGTTTGTGTAGTAATAGTATTATGGCCTAAATCTGTTTAGTTTAAGCCACAGTGCAAATGAATGTACAACATACCTTCATCAACGGGATGCCCTGAGATGACCCTAGGCAGAACACCTAAGACCCAACTACACGCGAGACTCTGAGGAGAAATAGGACGCGAGGATCTAGAGCAATAACCCAAGATGAGCTCGAATGGGGAGCCTCTGGGTGCTGGATTGCACGGTATATATACTACTATACACGAGGGCTACGCGAGGCTATCCATGAGGCTACATACAGGTAAAAGGCTATGTAATGACATCACTGTGGAGCTAAGGCTATGCGTAATGATGTCAAGGGTGGCAGCATGTACAGCACGAGGTACTGGTCTAGACAAGGTAGATAAGATAGAGGCTGTACACTAAGATAAGATAAATGCTATCTAATCGCAGATTAGATAAGATAAAAAGTTGGACCGTAACATGCCCTGTGATCTTGAGATCAAAGGGATCAGTGCACAGTGAGGATGGCATCATATCAAAGGGTCGTTGGAAATAGATAAGGATCTTTGATGTAATGGCTTGAGTCACGTGTTAAAGTTAACTTTGTTTTGAGTCACACGTAGTCAGCCGTAATTGCAGTTCATTTCATTTCACACTGTGAGCCTCTGAGTCACCCTTCATTTTATAATGGGTCACACAGGGCATCAGAAGGCTAATCGCACAGGTTTAGCAAGCTCAAAGGTATGGCAGGTTACTTCCTCTTGCCACTTAAATGCTCGCACCCTTTGCCCAGTTCAACAAATTCTAGGCCCAAAAAGGATCACAGAGCATGCAGCAGCTGCGAAAGAACACTGTGATGCACGTTTGAACAGTGAGTTCTGTTGTGCAGCCCTCATCTCCAACAAGTTCTGACATGCTTAAAGCCATGACCCTTGAACAGAAGCAGGCCCTCATGGCCCTCTGTGAGAGGCAAACCAACAGCCATTCCGACATGGTGGGTGAAAATACTACAGATTTTGGCGATGACAACCCAGACTTTGGGGCATTTGACAGCATCCTCAGTGACACACACCCTCTCGAAATCAGTCACACAGGTGGGGAGTTCCAGGAGATGGCAAGGCAAATCTTGGATGCGATGCGCATGAAGTATGTTTCATTGCTTACATTTTGCAAAGAGACTAATCCTTGATCACAGGTTTTTTGTCTCTCATTGGTCGCACAGGGATTATCAGACCTGCAGGGACCATGCACAGTTACAGGCCATTGCCTTTGAATGGCAAATACCAGCAGTGGCAGAAGCCTATCTTACTTGGAGTTTCAGCCATTCACAGTGAGGGCACAGAGGGTTCTTCAAGGAGTTTACTGATGCATCTACTAGCAGCATGGACAATTGTACTGGCCAGGTCACACTTAATGTCATAGATGTATTTCATAAGTGGGCCACTCCTCAGCAACTATCACTGACATAATAACATTCAGAAACAGACAAAGTCACGTTCACAATTTTCTCAATGGACCCTTACATTTTGCTGGCGGTGTGAGACAGACAATGTGATTTATAAGAGTGACTGTAAGTCCTCCAGTTGAGTGTATACAAGTAGGCAAAAGCACGGGTACGGGTGTACCCGTGCGGGTCCTGGGTGTGGGTACCACACGGGTGTGGGTGTGGGTACCACACGGGTGTGGGTGTGGGTCAGCACTGGGGCACCTGCGCCAAAACCCGCACCCATGGGCACGGGTACAGCCACCCGCGGAAGTTGATTACATAACATAGTACTGACGTCTCGCGCATCATAGTATTCAACTACATACTGTGCCAAGGTAAGCCCTCTCCTACTCTGATCACCTTGGCTACTAACCTTTCGATGTCACTCCCCAGTCCTTCTCTGTCCACCTTCCGCTCGCCGTCGCTTGGTTTACGACGCACCCACGGCCACATGGATGACAGCAATGACCAGCATTGACAGCGCAGCCACCACCACGACCACCACAATGATGCACCCGCGACCACGACGACCTGCACGACGACCAGCGTCACGGCCATCATGTCCCTCTGGATGACGACAATGACGACGACGACAGCAGCGCATCCACGCCAGATCGACGACGACGACGACGGCAGCGTGTCCACACGAGCACGATGAAGATGACAATGTCGAGATGCTGATGGAAAATGCCATGGCGAGACGATGACGACGAGGACAGCAGCGCGTGCACGCCAGAATGACAACGACGATGACAAAAACCAGCATCAATGGCGCAGCCACCACCATGACAAAGACGACGACGACGAGGCATGCATGGCAAATGCCACCATGACACGGCGACGGCAGCAGTGCGTCCACGCCAGAATGATGAAGACGATCACGGTGAGTCGGCAACGTGTCCACACCAGCACGAAGACATCGAGATGCCCACGGCAAGACAACAACAACAACGCCAGTGCGTGCATGCCAGCGCCAGGACGACGGAGGCGACCACCCCTCCACCCAGCCTCGCAATGACAACGAGACGCCCATGGCAAATGCCAAGGGTGAGAGGACAACAATGACGCCAGCGCGTGCACACCAGCGCCAGGACAATGGGGGCAACCACTCCTCCACCCAGCCTCGCGATGACGACGATCGGACGCCCGTGGCAAGGCGAGACAATGACAATGACGCCAGCGCATGCACACCAGCGCCAGGACAACAGAGGCGACGATCCTTCCATCCAGCATGACCACACGATGACCATCACACGACGGCGACAACCCTCCACCCAGCGCAATGACATTGACGATCGTCGACCTCCCCACCCTCCGTTCTAGTGCGATAACGTACTGTATCATGTTGTAGCTACAATTTATTTACTTCAGTATATAGTATTACTACGCCCAAAGGTCCCACCCGCGCGGGTGTCTTTTCGGGTGGCAAAATCTGCAATCCGATGAGACACCTGGACCCATGGGTCCGGGTGTTCAATTAGCACGGATCCGGGTGCGGGTATGCAGGTGGACACCCGTGGGTACACCCGTGCCATTCCCTATATACAAGACTGAAGGGAATCTACCTATAAGAGTGACTGTAAGTCCTAGGTAGAGTAAGTAAACTGAGAGTAAGGAATGTGTATGTATGGCTTACCTCCAGTCAAGTGTATACGAGACTGGAGGAAAGGAGAGTGGTGTGTGCAGCATAGCTATTGGTATGGTGTCCAAAAAAGGAAAGTACGTATATGTAATCTATGATACGACAGTCTGTTCTTCAACACACCCCCTCAGACCTTTGTCAGTACAAGCCTATTTACCATTTTTTGATGTCCATCACGTGTGAGTGGCTTCGTGAATCCGTCCACAAGCATCTCTGTGGTGGGTACATGGGTGACCTCGAAGGTACTGTCTTTGATGTGTTCACGTATGAAGTGGTAATGCACATCAATGTGCTTCGTGCATGTGTGGAAACGCACTTCCTTCGCAAGAGTGATTGCACTGGTATTGTCAACAGAGAGATGAGTTGTCGGGGGGATTCTGTGGTGTGAAGGCCAACATCGCGCAAGAACTGGCGAAGCCACAATGCCTGCTTCGCGCCATGTGATAGGGCCATGTACTCGGCCTCTGTAGATGATGTGGCAATGGTGTGTTGCTTTTTACTATTCCACAAGACGGCGGTGTCTCTGAGCTGGAAGACATATCCCAACGTCAATCGCCGATCGTCAAGATCATTTGCCCAGCTTGTGTTGGTGTGGCCAGTAAGTAGATCTGGATTGGTATTGCCGACCTTTCTGAGCGTGAGTGCCACATCCTGGGTACCTTTGAGGTAACGCAGGACTTGGGTGAGAGCTTTCCAGTGTGGTTTGCCCAGATTCACGCTGTACTGGCCAAGTTGGCTGCTCGCGAGGCGAGATCAGGCCTGGACACAACGGCGAGCCAGGTAATGGCTCCGAGAACCTCCCAGTATGGGTGTCTAGCCATTTCCTTCCTCTCGTCTTCAGTCTGTGGGCAGTCTGCTTTGGACAGGACAAGTCCTGGGTCCAAGGGTGTGCTGACTGGGTTGCAGTCGGCCATTCCGAGTCTCTTGAGTAGAGTGCCTGTGTACTGGGCCTGTGAGATGGTGACTGTGTGATTTTTGCGGTCGTCAATGAGCTTGAAGCCCATTAACCAGTCGGGGTCTTCCTCTTTCATCTCGAACAGGCTGTGTAGTTCGCAGTGGGTCTCGATGAGCATTGCTCTCAAGTTGGCAATGGTGAGTGCATTGTCAATGTGGATGGCTGTGATGGACATGCCTGTTGCTGTGTGGTGGGTGTAGACAGCATAGTCGGACAGGAGGCAGACAAAATTGCAGCTGATAAGTTTCTGGTGCATGTACTTGTTCCAGAGGTGTGAGCCTTGTTTTATACCATAGAGACTGAGTAGCAGGTTAGCTACTTTGTCCATGCCGTCGCCAAAACCTTTGGGTTGCTTCATGAAGATTTCATGATCAATTGGGCTGTGTAGGAACGCGCCAGTAACATTGTCTTGTCCTCGATACCAGCCATGGGAGGCAGCAAAATGTAGGATAATATGGAGCGAGTCAAGGCAGACTGTGGGTGAGAAGGTGTCACTGTAATCGACACCGGGAATCTGTGAATAACCCTGGGCAACAAGTCGTGCCTTGTAGTGGAGTATTTCACTGCTCGGACCATACTTGATGGCATAGGTCCAGCGTGATCCAATTACCTTGCAATCTTTAGGTTTCTTGATGAGTTTCCATGTACCACGTTTCTGTAACATCTCAATTTCTTCGTGCATTGCTTTCCACCACTGATCCGAGTCTGGGCCTGACATGGCCTCTCAGAAGTTCCGAGGAATTTCATGACCATGGGCTGCAAGGTATGCAGTCTGAGCGATGTTGCCCATGGTTGTTGGCTTGAGTGGCATGGTCTCGGGTTCCTGAGATAGTTTAGACTGGTTGCAAGTTTCTCGCCGAGTCTTTCACTCTGCCTTTACCTCAGCTTCTTTAGCCTTTTGCTTCTCGACAGCTTCCTTTTTCCAGGAGGGTCGAGTGATGCGTTCTGATCAGTGGGGTGCACTTGGTGCCAGATTGGGTATAACAGCTGAAGCTGCTTCTGGCTTAGGTATGGGGGAGGCAGGTTGAGCTGCCAGTGAGTCAGGTTTCGAAGGTGGGGGAGTGGAATCCTTTCCACATTCTGGGACATGTAGTTGATTAGTAGTGGTCTGATTGGTATTACCCTCTGTCACCCCCTCAATCAGAGCAGTACTGGGGGTAGGTTGGGACACCCCCTTGCTCAGAGTGTTGTGAGGGATTGGGTTGTCATTGCACTGACTAAACACTTTCTCATAGACAATTACATCCTGAGATGTGACAAATTTATGTTTTGATGGTATCCAGACCTTGTAGGCTTTGGATGCACGTTTGAATCTGCATAAGATCCCATCTATAGAGTGGGCATCAAGTTTCTGACATTGTTCAGGTGGGACTTGAACATGACAGCGAGAGCCAAAAATTCAGAGGGTGGCTACGCTGGGCTTTTTGCCATAAAAGGCTTCGTTCAGGGTTGTTCTAGTTAGAGCTTTAGTAGGGCTCTGGTTTTGGATGTAGTTGGCATACTCATGAGCTTCAGGCCAGAATCCCTTGGCCATTTCGGCATCTTTGAGCATGGCAAGTGCACTTTCGTGAGTAGTTTGGTTGAAGCATTCAGCTACACCATTCTGTTGAGGGGTATGGGGGGCAGTATATTCGTGTGAGATACCTTTTTGTTTGAAATATCCCCCTAGATTGGCATTAATAAACTCCCTGCCATGGTCTGATTGAACGATCTTGACTCGTTGGCCTGTGTAGGTTTCGAGTCGTTGTACTAGTGCCTTGATTAGGTCAGGTGCCTCATCCTTATGTCGTAGAAACTCCTTCCACCCCTTTCGGCTGTGGGTGTCAATCACACCAAGAGTGTAGGTGTATCCTAATATGGATTTATCCAGGGGCCCTTGAAGGTCCATGTGAATCCATTCTATTGTTTCAGAAGCTTGATTGGTGGCAAATTGGGGGAAGGGTGCCTGGTGGTGTTTCCCCTTTGCACAGCCATTGCAGGGTGTGAGTTCACCTGTTCCACAAAGGTCCATGCCTGTAACAAGGTCATGGCAGTTGAGGTATCGAAGGCTCTTTAGGCTAATGTGTCCGAATCAGGCGTGCCAGAGGTCAAGATTGGGGGCCGAGCGAGCTGTGAAGGCAGCATCATGCTGAGATGAGGGAGGGGCTATGATACTATTGATTTCATATAGGTTCCCTCGTAGTCGTCCTTCCATAATGGTTTCACCATTTGGCTTTTTAATGGTAATCCGGCCATTTCGTTGGGTGATTTCCATTCCCTTCCGATCCATTCAGCTCTCTGACATGAGGTTGTCACAGGCATTGGGGCAGTAGCTAACATTGAGTAGTTTAATAGTATGATCTGGTCTGCCCTTGACTGAGACGGATATAAGGACAGTTCCAGTTCCGAGAACTTCGAGTTCTGGACCATTTTTGACTATCCCTTTTATGCTGTCATGAGTTGGAGTGAAGGTGGTGAATGCTGAGCATTCCATGCAGATATGGTTGGTTGAGCCACCATCAAGTATCCACCCAAATCAGGTCGGGGTGAGGTGCCTGTAAGGTAGGCAGAAAGGTCTGAATCCAACCGACGATTGTCTTCATCTTCATCTTCTTCGTCAGCAACAGCCTGGTTGGCCTTTTTGCTGGATTTCATTTTTGACCTGTCTTTCCCCTTTCCTTTCTTTGACTTATCCTCCTGCTTCATATCCCCCTTGTCCTCTTTATTTACCTTCTTATCTTTCCGTTTTCCATGCATAGGCCCCCCCTTGGAATAGCATTCCTCAGTGCAATGGCCTGAGATTCTGCAGTTTGTACAGTAGGGTTGACCGGTGTCACGCACCAAACAGGTTTGGTACAGTGAACATGGAAGATAATGCCTATATCAAATGATCCTTATGCGAAGGATAGGCACGACAGACCCTCATCGTAGCCATCTATCGCACAAGAAGACTATTCTGATGCAAGAAATGAATGCCAATGCTGACAGTCATCCCTCACACAAGAACCACCAAGAAGCAGAAGAAACTGAAGGAATAACATCATTATGGTATGAGAAAGGGATGCACACCTCTGCAGTCCAACTCCCATATCAGAATGGTCAAAGAAGCCAAAGAATTGATGGAGAAATGAAGGAGAAAGAGAAGAAATGATTTTTAGCACCCAAATGTCATTTTTAGGCGCCCAGTGCCGGCATTCCGATATTTTGAATAGGTCTGCCATTTCTTAAGCTATCGGGCACGTGACTATACCATCAGAGAGCCTAGAACGTGGTCTATCTGCCTGTCAAGTTCCGACGCAAATCCGTTCATTTCCCACGGAGATATTCCCCCCGCAATCCAGACATTCGTCTTGTCGCTCACTATGGAGTCCGTATTTTCTCTGGATCGTTTCTCCGCTATTGCTGCAGATCTCCACTATGTCCTGCTCTTAGGACAGCCTCTCCCAGAGTTCCCATGCACTGTCTGGCACATATCTTCCCAGCCTGCTCCCTCAGTCCCCCTCGTTCTTGGCCAGCGTGTTCTCCTTGTCAGTCCTGCATCAAGGATGTACTTTGGTCATCTTAGGTCTATTGTCAAGCTTGAAAAGTCTTCTCTGGTCGTCTCTGTGTCCCCTGAGCCCTCAGCCTATGGTCCCTTCCTCCCAGATACTTGCCATGTCCATCTTCCTCTGTTGTTCATCTCACTTCCCTGGATGCGTCAAATTCAGTACTCTGTCTGCTTCCCCACTTTCAGACAGCATCCCTCAGCACCATGACAGTTATACCCCCCCCACTTTATAGTGCTGTTAGGAAGAAGAACCCTCCCTCATTCTTTCCCAGAAGAGAGCTTGTCAAGGGAGCCCATGGTTGCACTTCAGCGGCACTAGAACATATGCATTATACCTTAGTGTATGCTGACCCCCCCCAGAGACCTCTGGACCCCTGGTACCCTTCTTGTGGCTGTTCTGTCTCGGATCAATTCCCCTATTTATCCCAGATCTTCCCTATTGTTCTCCCATCAAATTCCTGATGGTACACAGCTTGCCATCAAACTTCTTGGGCAGTGTTACGGACCAACTTTTTATCTTATCTAATCTGTGATTAGATACCGTTTATCTTATTGTAGTGAACAGCCTCTATCTTATCTACCTAGTCTAGATCTGTACCTTGTGCCATACACGCTGCCACCCTTGATATCATTATGCATAGCTTTAGCTTCACAGTGATGTCACTTACTTAGCCTTTACCTGCACGTAGCCTCATGGATAGCCTCGCGTAGCCCTCGTGTATAGTAGTATATATACAGTGCAATCAAACACCCAGAGGCTCTCCATTCGAGCTCATCTTGGGTCATTGCCCTAGTTCTCGCATCCTAGTTCCTCTCAGAGTTTAGTGTGTAGTCAGGTCCTTGGTGTTTTCACCTAGGGTCATCTCACCTGAGCTCGAATCCAAACACTCTTACTTGCTCTACTATGCGCTGTTCCCCAGCCTCGTCAAGGGAAACTATACCTGGACTCCAGGATCAAGGAGCTTCACCTTCACACCTTTCACGTTCGCACACGGTGTGCGCCTAAGTGAGGGAAGAGGTCAGAACAACCAACAACCAACACCAAATGACAGCAGTATGCAAGTGGTGGTCTTCCTTTGCATATCTGGTATCTAATCTCCTGAGGGGGATGTGCTGCACGCCTTCAGGCAAGGTGCAGAAGGGAAGGGAAGGGCTTCTGATGGGGAATATATGCGACTGGGGATGGGATTGACTCTTCTTCAGGCTACCACAGTGGTTAGGAAGAGTCCTGGGGATGAAGAGCGATGATGGATTGACAATAGGGGTGATGTAACAGTGATGGAGCAAGGGGGAAGCAAGGGGACAGCTCCTGCTTCAAGAATGCGATGGACAGTGATGGGATGGAGTGGACAGATGAGCTAGACTGCGCTTCAGCCTAGAGAAATGATCAGATATCAAGTATATCTGATAAACAGCAATAATGGAGCTTTAGGCCAGCACTGGGTGACCTACAAGTCCAAGGACAGAGAGGGAGCTTATAGAGAGTGAGGGAGAGTGAATGTGGTCGCTTTATTGAGAGGGAAGCAGACACTTCCTTGCAGCCTTTGGCTGCTGGTTTATATACAGGAGGGGCTGTGGCCCAGTAAGCACAAATGACAAAGTGCTTGGTAAGAGATTGATAAGGAATTGGTAAGTGATCAGTAAGCAGTGTAATCAGGCTGAGTAATCAATGGGGAGAGCCTAAACAAGCTGCTGAGCCAAAAGAAAGAGCAAAAACATAGGTAAAAAGGGGTGTATAACCAAGAACATGGAAAAATCATTGCATGGGGCCCAAAAGAGAGGGGGGGAAAGCATGGGATGAGTAGATCGAAGCTAAATGAGCATATGCGATGACATAATGCACATGAATCATAGGGGCATGAGTCATGAATTGATAAGCAGCATATAAGCATGATTTGAAGGATGATTGGTAAGTGATTGATAAGGGGAGTAATGGGGATTAGTAATGCCAAGAGGGGATGAATAATGCGCAGCAGAGTGAGTCAGAGTGAGCCAGAGTGACTCTGTGTGACTCAGAAAGAAGGGAAGCACAACCTATGATTTATTGAACTTTAGATCTGGAAATGAGCTTCTGAAGCAGTGCCACTGATGGGAGTGGCTGGGGGATAATAGAAGAATTGATCCGACCAAAGGAGCAGTGTCAGGTGGCCTGGAATGACAAGTAGAGCCACAGCTGGTCACAGAGTGTCACAAATCCCTTGGGTTGAGCTTCTGTAGGGCAAAAACGCGAAAATTGGTGCTCCCCAAGTACAGTCTTCTCTAGAGCAGTAGGGAGAAGGTTCTGTACTCTGTAAGGGTTCCTAAGAAGGGTTCTAGAGCACTGTTTCATTTGCGTTTGCTGCGGGATAGCAGGGAAGAGAATCGCAAGTAGCAGATTCGACGTGTCCAGGGAAGCGAGATGAATGATAGCGGGAGATGGATGTGACAGGACTCTGGGACAAAAGGACCATATGCAGAGGACTCAGGAGACACAGAGACAACCAGGTATGAATCTTCAAGTCTAACGATAGACTTGAGGTGACCAAAGTACGTGCGCGATGCGGGACTGACGAGGAGAACGCGCTGACCGAGAATGAGAGGGACTGAGGGAGCAGGCTGGGAAGATATGTGCCAGACAGTGCACAGGAGCTCTGGGAGAGGCTGTCCCAAGAGCAGGACGTAGTTGAGGTCTGCTGCAATAGCGGAGAAACGTTCCAGAGAAAATGCGGACTCCATAGTGAGCAATAAAGTGGAGGTCTGGATTGCGGGTGAAATATCTCCGTGGGAAATGAACGGATTTACGTCGGAACTTGACAGGCAGATAGACCACGGTCTAGGCTTTCTGACCATATAGTCACGTGCTTGATAGCTTCAGAAACGGTGGAGCTATTCACAAAATCGGAATGCCGGCACTGGGTGCCTAATTTTGACATTTGGGTGCTAAAATTCATTTCTTCTCTTTCTCCTTCGTTGCTCTATTGTTCCTTCTTCTTCTTTGGTTGCTCTGGTATGGGAGTTGGACTGCAGTTGCTTGCATTCCTTTCTCATACCAAAAACAGTCATCTTCTTTGAATTCTTCTGCTTCTTGGCTGGTCCTTGCGCGAGTGGTGACTGCTAGACGTTGGCAGTCATTTCTTGCACCAGGATAGTCATTCTTGTGCGATAGATGGCTACGACGAGCTTGTACTCATCCTTCGCATAAGGATAGTCTTGACTTTGCGTGAGAGAGATAGCAAGTACTGTCTCTATCCCTCAAGTCAGGGCAATCTTTCAACAGATCTTGGGTGTGCATTCTTTGCATTGATTCATTGGCTAACTTTCTCCATGTTCACAGTACCAAACACCTTTGGTGCGTGACACCGCGCCCAGCAGCAACAATTACCACCACCGTGCGTCGACCACCACCACCACCACTCGTCGACAGCCACCACCCCATTACCAGCATCGACAACGATGATGGCAACAACCCCAGCACGCACACATGCACCCTGCGGCACGACCACGATGACAGCCATCACCAACGTAGACGGCGACAACAATGGTGACGACCCCAACGCCAGCATGCTCGCTCGCTGTGGTGCGACCACCAGCGTAGACGGCGACGACCTCAGTGCCAGCATGCACGCACTCTGCGGCATGACAACGACAACGACAACGGCCCTACTGCCAGCACGCACACATGCAGCGATGCGACCACCACCATGACCAGTGTGACGACAACAACGATGGCCCTACAGGCTACCTACCACAAGCACACAAGCACACACGCACGCAGCGATGCGACCACCACCACAACCAGTGTGGCGATGACAACGACGGCCCTACAGGCTACTGCCAGCACGCACGCATGCAGCGATGCAGTGACCACCACCATGACCATCTCCACTGCACCCAACGGTGACAGACCACAACACCACAATGCCAACCACCACCCTCTCCACTGCACCAAACGGTGATGAAGGCGGCCACTACTGCACGGCTCGTCAACAGCCACCACCCCATCACCAGCATCGACGACGACGACTCCAGCCCCAATACGACACAACCACCACCACCACTGGCATGACGACGACGACCCAGCGCCAGCACGCTGCGACGCAATCACCACCATGACTGGCGATGACCAACACGCATGCACGCTGCAATGCGACCACCACCGCGACTGGCGACAACAACAATGACGACCCTGGGCAGCCAGTGCTGCCACAGGGACAGACAATGACGATGACGACGGCCGCGGGCAGGGCAGCCGGCGGGACGGACGTCGATGATGATGACAACAACGACCTGGACAGCTCCAGGGTCAGACAGCGATGACAACGATGATCAGAGCACCCACAGGGACGGACGACAACGATCTGGGCGGCTGGCACAAGGACGGACAGCGACCACCACTGTATCACCGGCATAGACAGCAATGGCCCCAGCGCCAGCACGCATGCACGCTGCGATGCGACCACCGCCACCACCAGCATGACGATGATGACCCCAGCGTCAGCACGCATGCACGCTGTGACAGAACCACCAGCATCACCAGCATCGGCGTGACGCGCACGCACGCTGTGATGCAACCACAACCACTGGCATCAACGACCCCAGCGCCAGCACGTGCACATGCTGCAACACGACAACCACCACCAGCGTCAACGACAACGACAGTGACGACCCCAGCACCAGCACGCGCACTGCGGCATGACCACCACCACAGCCCGAGCACCAGCACCAGCCGTTCATGAACCCTGACCATGACTATCACGCCTCTAGTATTAATTATCATAATATAGGATATGCAATGCAATACAGTTGGCTACAGTATAATGGCAGTGGGATACAGATAGGTCACAGTGCGACAGTGTGATACAGATCGACAACATGGTGCGACAGCACGGTGTCACGCACCAAACAGGTTTGGTACAGTGAACATGGAAGATAATGCCTATATCAAATGATCCTTATGTGAAGGATAGGCATGACAGACCCTCATCGTAGCCATCTATCGCACAAGAAGACTATTCTGATGCAAGAGATGAATGCCAACGCTGACAGTCATCCCTTGCACAAGAACCATCAAGAAGCAGAAGAAACTGAAGGAATAATGTCATTATGGTATGAGAAAGGAATGCACACCTCTGCAGTCCAACTCCCATATCAGAATGGTCAAAGAAGCCGAAGAATTGATGGAGAAATGAAGGAGAAAGAGAAGAAATGATTTTTAGCGCCCAAATGTCATTTTTAGGCGCCCAGTGCCGGCATTCCGATATTTTGAATAGCTCCGCCATTTCTTAAGCTATTGGGCACGTGACTATACCGTCAGAGAGCCTAGAACGCGGTCTATCTGCCTGTCAAGTTCCGACGTAAATCCGTTCATTTCCCACGGAGATATTCCCCCCGCAATCCAGACGTTCATCTCATCGCTCACTATGGAGTCCGTATTTTCTCTGGATCGTTTCTCCGCTATTTCTGCAGATCTCCACTATGTCCTGCTCTTAGGACAGCCTCTCCCAGAGTTCCTGTGCACTGTCTGGCACATATCTTCCCAGCCTGCTCCCTCAGTCCCCCTCACTCTCGGCCAGCGCGTTCTCCTCATCAGTCCTGCATCAAGGACGTACTTTGGTCATCTTAGGTCTATTGTCAAGCTTGAAAAGTCTTCTCTGGTCATCTCTGTGTCCCCTGAGCCCTCAGACTATGGTCCCTTCCTCCCAGATACTTGCCATATCCATCTTCCTCTGTCGTTCGTCTCACTTCCCTGGATGCGTCGAATTCAGTACTCTGTCCGCTTCCCCACTTTCAGACGGCATCCCTCAGCATCATGACAGTTATACCCCCCCACTTTATAGTGCTGTTAGGAAGAAGAACCCTCTCTCATTCTTTCCCAGAAGAGAGCTCGTCAAGGGAGCCCATGGTTGCGCTTCAGTGGCACTAGAACATATGCACTATACCTTAGTGTATGCTGACCCCCCCCAGAGACCTCTGGACCCCTGGTACCCTTCTTGTGGCTGTTCTGTCTCGGATCAATTCCCCTATTTATCCCAGATCTTCCCTATTGTTCTCCCATCAAATTCCTGATGGTACACAGCTTCCCATCAAACTTCTTGGGCAGTGCATCAATGACTTCTTCTGCTGTGCAAGTGACTTATCCCTTGCTTACTGATGCTCTCCTGTCATCAGTATTACTCTATCCCTTTCGCATTTTTGGTATATTACTCAGCTGATGACCCACTCCCTTACCAATCAGTCTTGTCATGCAGCTTACTCATTCCTTTACTCAGCAGCTTATTCATGCTCCCTATGCTTACTCATTCCTGCTTATGCCTTGCTTACTGATTGCTTACAAACCCCTTACAAAGCTCTTACCAATCCCTTACCAATCCCTGACAAATTCTGCTTATTCCCTTCTCTTTTTGTACTTCAATGCTGTGTCCCCCCATGTATTTAAACCCCTGGGCTCAGCCCAGTGAAAAAAAAGGCCCAATAGCACGAAATTATCCCTTTCTCAGACTCTCTCAATCAGTATCCCTTCAGTCCTTGAGTCCTTGTAGGCTTCAGTGAAGGTCTAAAGGCTCAATATTGTCAAGTTTATCCAAGTTATTCAAGATCTATTCTTTCTCTAGGCTCAAGTGGAGTCTAGTCTGTCAATTCTTCATCTCCCATTGCTTCTGGACGTCAGGAGCCCCCTTGCCCCTCTGCTGCACCAATCTCTAGGTGTAGTATCGCTACTTCAGTCCCAGTCAACTCAATCCCCGCTTTGACACTTCCTAGGCTTTAGGAAGAGTCCAGACCCCTATCCCCTTTGTCATCTATTACTCCTGTACCCCAGGAGTATCCTGCATCACTGTCTGCATCACCCTGTTGGTGTAGATCCCCTCTTCCCCTCCTCAGCACATCCTCTCTGGACACCGCGGAGGTAAACCACCACTCGCACATTTTCGTAGTCCTTTGTTGGTGTTGTGTTTGGGTTGTTGTTTTGACCTAAACCCACACTTTGACTCACAGCGGTACAATGGGCACAGTATACGAGTCTATCTATATTAGGTATGGTGTGTACAGGACCCAAGATCATGTCGCGATCTGTACAGTGCTGTCACAGCGCTGTACAAATGGGGACCCATCTGTATCACTGTGGGGACTGTAGGTGGCTGTACAGCTCGGCACAGCTCGGCACAGCAACTTATGGTTTTGCTGATGTGTTAGGAAGAAGAACCCTCTCTCATTCTTTCCCAGAAGAGAGCTCATCAAGGGAGCCCATGGTTGCACCTCAGTGGCACTAGAACATATGCACTATACCTTAGTGTATGCTGACCCCCCCCAAAGACCTCTGGACCCCTGGTACCCTTCTTGTGGCTGTTCTGTCTCAGATCAATTCCCCTATTTATCCCAGGTCTTCCCCATTGTTCTCCCATCAAATTCCTGATGGTACACAGCCTCCCATCAAACTTCTTGGGCAGTGCATCAATGACTTCTTCTGCTGTGCAAGTGACTCATCCCTTGCTTACTGATGCTCTCTTGTCATCAGTATTACTCTATCCCTTTCACATTTTTGGTATATTACTCAGCTGATGACTCACTCCCTTACCAATCAGTCTTGTCATGCAGCTTACTCATTCCTGCTTATGCCTTGCTTACTGATTGCTTACAAACCCCTTACAAAGCTCTTACCAATCCCTTACCAATCCTTGACAAATTCTGCTTATTCCCTTCTCTTTTTGTACTTCAATGCTGTGTCCCCCCATGTATTTAAACCCCTGGGCTCAGCCCAGTGATAAGAGACCCAATAGTATGAAATTATCCCTCTCTCAGACTCTCTCAGTCAGTATCCCCTCAGCTCTTTGAGTCTTGTAGGCTTCAGTGAAGGTCTAAAGGCTCTGATATCTCAAGTTTATTCAATCTATTCAGGTCCAAGTATTTCTCTAGGCTCAAGTGGAGTCTATCTTGTAAATCCTTCATCTCCCATTGCCCCTGGATGTCAGGAGCCCCCTTGCCCCTTTGCTGCACCAGTCTCTAGGTGTAGTATTGCTACTTCAGTCCCAGCCACTTCAATCCCTGCTTTGACACTTCCTAGGCTTTAGGAAGAGTCCAGACCCCTATCCCCTTCATCGTCTACTGCTCCTGTACTCCAGGAGTATCCTGCATCACTGTCTGCATCACTCTGTTGGCGTAGATCCCCTTTCCTCCTCCTCAGCATATCCTCTCTGGACACTGTGGAGGCAAACCACCACTCACACTTTTTTGTAGTCCTTTGTTGGTGTTGTGTTTGAGTGAGTGTGGTCCACTGCATTTCCATGATGCAGCACATGAAAAAGTATCTGCTAAAGGAACACCTAGCAGCAATATAACAAGAGATGAAAGTGTCACAGAATAAAAATGTAGAAATGTCAACATCAGCATGAGCATCTGTCTCCTGGTGAAACTCTAGCCATAGGTGGTTGACAGATTTGAAAACAAGGCCTTCCACAAGACTGTCAAGGGATTGTGACAGGATAAGCCATTGTGGGGTGGTCCAAGGATATATTGTTGAAGTAATGGTGCAGTGGGGGGCATGGACAGAAGGGGCCAACTGAGTTAGGCCAATGATGGCTGGCAGAATCATATATTAGCCTAGGTTTGGTGTACTATGAAGATATACCTACAACTTGCTGTCTTGATTTCCTTGACAACTTGTGCAATGAAGCGAGCAATTGCATTGATGATGAGGTAGGCACTGTCCCCAATAATGAAGGAGATATGAAGCAAGGCAGATATAGCGGAGTACAGTAGTTTGTCTGGCAATGCCCACTTTGCAGTTGGGTGAGTATAATAACAAATACAAGAATTACAAGCTTACCCTCCAAGGAAAGGGACTGATCATAGTCTATGTGGGGTGGCATCATGCAAGATAGCAAGTAATGCATCAAAACATCCTCCTGATTCTGAATGTGTTCATCTGGGTGATGCATAATGAGTTCTCTGATGGTAGGAATGATGAGACTGGCAGCTTGAGCATGAAATTGAGGCGACGAAGCAGGTGTATGTGTGGTTTGAGGATCACGATCATGACTACAACACCTTCAAGCCAGTTGATGGGAGGGTCCCCTGGTTCCCGAGGGGTGCTGAAATCATGAAATAAACCTAATGCCAACGAGATGACAGTTGCTGTAGACAAACATAATTATATCTAAGCCAAGCACATACACTCCTACAACTTACCAGATCCCTCCGAAAACTTGCTTACACTCCTGTGGTGTCGTGCGAAATGGATCACCCTTGTCTCGCCTACTACCATCCCAAGGGTGGATACTACTCCCTTCAATTCAAGCGAGTCCTGCTTAGCCATCAAGGGCTGGTCATGCCTTTGAAAAGACCTAGCACCTGTACCAGGGCTGCCATCAGATTTGAATGACCATCCCTGTAAGTGTGTATCAACCCACAATCCTTGCGTGGGGTGGGTCCCAAGCCATGTTATCCCCCTGATGGCCTCATCCCAAAGACATGGTCAGACTTGTAGCACCATATTTGGCCCTGTGCAAGACAGAATCACCATAGGTGCTTCTGAGATGGCACCCACCCTTGCATCTATGATTCTGAAGGACCTGCCAGCACCATCAACACACACTGCTCATGGAGATCGAGGACCAGCACAGCAGCAGTTGATGAAGCAGGCATTGGCATTGCAGAACAGCTCTTTGTCCATGTACTCATTGTGGATCAGCTTGCCAAAGGTGTGTACCCAGACACTGTATTTTCCTTGTCTGACATGTCTTCCAAGCACATCAAACATCTATTGTGATGCCTTCTGCAAATTTCAGCACTTCTGAACAATGAGGATTGCAATGGAGATGTGGGCATGCATGTACTGCATGTGAAAGCACCATCATGGGAGTCATCAAGGCACAAGTTTGATTCAGTGTGCCTGTATGATGGAAACAGTGACAGTCTGCCTCCCAGGATTGTGCCAATGATACTCACCCAAATTCAAGGCAAGGTTGTGTGTGCCTTGCCCTACTAACAGCAGTCGCAAACTCTGCATCCAGGTCAGTCAGCGAGCTAATATGGTGCAACGAGCTGCAGTGCGAGGGGTCTTGATGACTGATTTGAAATTACTGCATCATGATCGGTGGGGTGCATATGATGAGTTGGATATGAAGGTCCACATGAGGGTGATCGAGCACTTACAGTAATGATGCTGACTTGTGGTCAATGCGACTTCCAAGTACTAATCAGCTCCTGGTGGCGCAAGTGACTCTGGGGATGATTTGAAATGGTTGGAGTTTGGATAAGAGCACTGGAGATGAGGCAGTGGTGGTGGCATAGTATATGGTATGAAGAAGATTTTTGTTGCATCTTGCAGACCAAGTGAATGCTGACTGTGTGAGTTTCCTGAGGAGATACTCAATTTACGTCTTCATTGACTTTGGTAGGGAAAGGTGGGAGTCTCCTGATGATCCAATATTGAACAAGGATGGCATGAATGGCATGTAGTGACAAGGGGTCATCATAATCATAAGATGAGTAGGGTTCAGTACTGGCAACCATCTTATACGGCTTGGGCACATGGACCCGGGTGAATTCAGAGAATGGATATTCTTTGGTGGGTTTCGAGAGTGTGGGTGGTATCCAACTTGGATATCATCAATATTGTCAGTACCATGGCAGGGAAAAGCTGGATGAGAAGGTCCTGGCATTAACTGATGTATTTGGGTTCAACAAGGGGACACACCATTTTCATGTAGTCCTGGATCGCTGTCAATATCCATTGGTGGTGGGGATTCTTGAGAAGTCCAAAGCTCAACAGGATCTGATTGCAAGACCATCAGCAGTTGTTATGTGAAGGATAAGGGAAAACATAATGTACTTTGTGATTGAATAGGCTGCCATTCCACTTGGGCCAGCTACATCACCATGGTATTAGATCATAAATGAATCAGTACTACTAATAAACATACTATGTATACAACACACCATTGCAAAGTATCTCAGCATATGCAATGTCTTCCCCAGCCCTGTGCCTGAGACAAGGCTATTTGTGACAAACTCCAGTCCCAGTAAGCTTCATGGTTTTGTGACAGGATTCAAATTCTACACTTTGTTTTTCAGTGGGCATCTCAACAAGGATTGGAAACAATTGATATGTACAGGAAAGGCACAGGATGGACATGAAGGGACTGCATCATCATGCTGGACCAACAACAAGAGAAGTTGTGAGTTAACACTGTTGTAACTCCGCCAACCAATTGCATCTTCAATTTCTCAAATATTGCAACACACTAGAGTGATGGCATGTTGAAGTCACATGTGCACCCGGCGTAAATTGTTGATGAAGTGTGCACAAGACGTAGACTTAGTAATAGTCCTCTTTAGAGTAGATGTTACATGTTACATGTCACACATCACAGTCACATGTCACACTATTTGTTGTATATAAACAGCGTCCATCGCTTATATAATACAACAGCTCTTGGCCAGCTACTGCTACCATCTCAGGTTGTGCACTCCACCCAACAGGTGAGTTGGAGTAGCAGTTCCTCTATGTATATAGGTATTGCTTCAACAGGTTATGAGCCCTGTGAGCACACTGTGTGCAGCAATGCACCAGGCAGTGCTCCAGCTCCCTGAGCATCACTTTAACTAGCTCGATGCTGTGGACCACAGTGAGCTCCTAGTTGAGCCCCTGCACAGCCACAAGGTGAAGTTGGTTGACGACTTGCGCCAGACAGCAAAGCTCCTAGTTTGAGTACCTGTACTGCCACAGGTGAAGTTTGTCGACGACTTGTGCTGGCATGACCCTAGTCATGAGTTAGCTGTTGATAGAAGTGTTTTCACTAGCACTCAGGTGTTTCTTCTTTTCTTGCTTGTCTGTTGTCGCATTCACTTGCTGACTCCGTTGACTCCCAACAGAATTCACCATGTCCAGCGCTCTCGACAAAATGGTCCCTGTGTTCACCAGCTCCAACTGGCAGCAGTGGCACACTTCTATGCAGGCCTACCTCTGGGCACAAGGCCAATGGTATGTCTACTTGACGACCCAGCCCACTGACAGCCACGATGACCATAAGGAGTGGGACAAGAATACCAAAAGGGTGCTTGGTAATATCACCTTGCGCCTTGCCCCCTTGATCCAGGTCACCATCTCAAGTCTTGACACTGTCAAGGACATCTGGGACCACCTGAAGAAGAACTTCGGCACCCCCAGTATCGGCTCTGCCTATGCTGAGCTTAGCAAGCTCCTGTCAACTACCATTCCTGCTGGCTCCCATCCTGCTCTGGCTATCATGAAGGTGCTTAGCCACTTCACTTATCTCAAGGACACCGGCTTCAAATTCCCTACCCCCATGCAGGCCATGATTATCCTTTGCAAGCTCCCTCCCACTATGGAGATTGTAGCTCAGATTCTCAGTCAAACATCACCAGATGAGATCAAGAACCTGAAGCCCGATGGGATTGTCAAGGCCGCTACACTCTCCTTCAAGCAGAAAGGTGCCTCTTCTCATGGCGGTGGTAAGGGCCCCCAGGCCAACAAGCTTAGCACTGTGAAGCGCAAGTCAGCTGACCCAAAGTTTGCCCAGCAGCAGCAGCAGCAGCAAGGCAGGTCCAACAGCAGTGCGAGCGGAAATGCTCCTGCCCAAGGACAGGGAGGCTGTACTCGACATGGCGGCAAGAAGGCTCACACTTGTCATGAAAATGCCCAAAAAGCCACCTTTGCCACCTACGTCCACTACAATGGACCAGAGCCCACCATCGACCCCCACGCCTTGGCCCATACTCCTGGTGCTGCCCACTACGGCCCCCCCGCCTTCGATAATACTATTTGGGCCTTCAACTTGGCACACCGTTTGGGGGTAGAGCCCTCCTGCCAAACCATCTGCACCCTCAACCAAGTTGTGTCGATAGCTAGTGCGAACCTGGACCAGCCCAAGGCCAGTCCCTCCTTGCTGAAGCACCCTCATCTTGAGGAGTGCATCACCACATATGAGGAGGATGCCATCTCCCTTGGGGATGATGAACCATATGCCCACGAGCCCTGTGCTGACGACAAGTTCGGCAAAATTGATGTGATGGTCCTTGACCGCTACAACGCGACATCAATGGCGATGGGCATGGAGGCCAGCCTTTTCAGGCAAGTACCTTCTGCACATGTGCTGACCAACACTGACACGCTCCCTTTACATGTGCACTACATACCATCACTGTATATAGCGAGTAGTACCTACAATATGTCATGTCATGTCTCAAGAAATGCATATATTTGTTCCTGTTTGAATAATGCATGCTGTGCTGGCTGTAAGGGAAAAATGGTTGATGATAGTGAACTATCTGGTGCCTTCTGGCTACTAGACTCTGGTGCATCCCGCCACTTTACTGGTGACATAGGTGATTTCGCCTCCTACAATGCACTAAAGCGAGCACACTATGCCAAAATGGCTAATGGTGTAGCACTAATTGCTGGCATTGGCACGGTATTACTCTGGTGCCTAGACCACAACTCTGGGGATGAGAAAGTAATCACACTCACCCAAGTGCTCCATATGCTAGGTGCTACTGCATGCCTTATTTCTATGGGCAAAATGCTCCAGCGTAATTACAGAGTCACTGGCAATAAGAGAGGGATTAACCTCACCAACAAGGCACAATGCTTATGGTTTGGGCCAGACCCAGAAGACGATCGCAACATCATTTTTGGGATTAGATCTATCCTGATAATTAGATCTAACTATATCGCCTCTGTGAGCAAAGTCGATTACAACATTATGCACCAGAGATTTGGGCACCCCTCTAAGGAAGTACTCTGACGTGCACAAAAGCATACACAGTGCTTCCTGGAGATCCACTTTCCTACTGAGGACTGTGTTTGCCCTGGATGTGCTCTTGGCAAGATGCCCAATCAAGCTTTCCCAGAAAATGAAAGACATGCTTCCAAGCCTTTTGAGCTGGTGCACTCTGATCTCAAATCCTTCCTGGTTACATCATACTGGAAGTTTAAATACATCATCACCTTCTACAACAACTATACTTCTCATGCCTGGACTATGCCTCTTTGCTCCAAAGCTGCAGCGATTATGGCTGCCAAAGATTTCCTCAAAATGGTGTGTGTCCAACATGATACGCATGTCATTGGATGGATGTCCGATGCTGGCGGAGAGTATAAATCCGATCTGTTTGATCGAGCACTCCTTGAGAAAGGAATTAAAATATACCAAAGTGCTCCAAGAACCCCCATGCAGAATGGCCGCACTGAGCATCTAGGGTACACTCTCATGGATAAAGCTGAGTCTATGCGGCATCAAGCCTGCATTCCTGACTCCTGGTGGGAATTCGTGTTTGCTCACGCAACCCACATTTACAACCATTGTCATGCACCAAACACGTTTGGTACAGTGAACATGGAAGATAATGCCTATATCAAATGATCCTTATGTGAAGGATAGGCATGACAGACCCTCATCATGGCCATCTATTGCACAAGAAGACTATTCTGATGCAAGAGATGAATGCCAATGCTGACAGTCATCCCTCGCACAAGAACCACCAAGAAGCAGAAGAAACTGAAGGAATAACATCATTATGGTATGAGAAAGGAATGCACACCTCTGCAGTCCAACTCCCATATCAGAATGGTCAAAGAAGCCAAAGAATTGATGGAGAAACGAAGGAGAAAGAGAAGAAATGATTTTTAGCACCCAAATGTCATTTTTAGGCACCCAGTGCCGGCATTCTGATATCTTGAATAGCTCTACCATTTCTTAAGCTATCAGGCACGTGACTATACCATCAGAGAGCCTAGAATGTGGTCTATCTGCCTGTCAAGTTCTGACGCGAATCCATTCATTTCCCACGGAGATATTCCCCCCACAATCCAGATGTTCATCTCATTGCTCACTATGGAGTCCATATTTTCTCTGGATTGTTTCTCCACTATTGCTGCAGATCTCCACTATGTCCTGCTCTTAGGACAGCCTCTCCAAGAGTTCCTGTGCACTGTCTGGCACATATCTTCCCAGCCTGCTCCCTCAGTCCCCCTTGTTCTCGGCCAGCGCGTTCTCCTCATCAGTCCTGCATCAAGGACATACTTTGGTCATCTTAGGTCTATTGTCAAGCTTGAAAAGTCTTGTCTGGTCGTCTCTGTGTCCCCTGAGCCCTCAGCCTATGGTCCCTTCCTCCCAGATACTTGCCATATCCATCTTCCTCTGTTGTTCATCTCACTTCCCTGGATGTGTTGAATTCAGTACTCTGTCCGCTTCCCCACTTTCAGACGGCATCCCTCAGCACCATGACAGTTATACCCCCCCACTTTATAGTGCTGTTAGGAAGAAGAACCCTCTCTCATTCTTTCCCAGAAGAGAGCTCGTCAAGGGAGCCCATGGTTGGGCTTCAGCGGCACTAGAACATATGCACTATACCTTAGTGTATGCTGACCCCCCCAGAGACCTCTGGACCCCTGGTACCCTTCTTGTGGCTGTTCTGTCTCGGATCAATTCCCCTATTTATCCCAGATCTTCCCTATTGTTCTCCCATCAAATTCCTGATGGTACACAGCTTCCCATCAAACTTCTTGGGCAGTGCATCAATGACTTCTTCTGCTGTGCAAGTGACTTATCCCTTGCTTACTGATGCTCTCCTGTCATCAGTATTACTCTATCCCTTTCGCATTTTTGGTATATTACTCAGCTGATGACCCACTCCCTTACCAATCAGTCTTGTCATGCAGCTTACTCATTCCTTTACTCAGCAGCTTATTCATGCTCCTATGCTTACTCATTCCTGCTTATGCCTTGCTTACTGATTGCTTACAAACCCCTTACAAAGCTCTTACCAATCCCTTACCAATCCCTGACAAATTCTGCTTATTCCCTTCTCTTTTTGTACTTCAATGCTGTGTCCCCCCATGTATTTAAACCCCTGGGCTCAGCCCAGTGAAAAAAAAGGCCCAATAGCACGAAATTATCCCTTTCTCAGACTCTCTCAATCAGTATCCCTTCAGTCCTTGAGTCCTTGTAGGCTTCAGTGAAGGTCTAAAGGCTCAATATTGTCAAGTTTATCCAAGTTATTCAAGATCTATTCTTTCTCTAGGCTCAAGTGGAGTCTAGTCTGTCAATTCTTCATCTCCCATTGCTTCTGGACGTCAGGAGCCCCCTTGCCCCTCTGCTGCACCAATCTCTAGGTGTAGTATCGCTACTTCAGTCCCAGTCAACTCAATCCCCGCTTTGACACTTCCTAGGCTTTAGGAAGAGTCCAGACCCCTATCCCCTTTGTCATCTATTACTCCTGTACCCCAGGAGTATCCTGCATCACTGTCTGCATCACCCTGTTGGTGTAGATCCCCTCTTCCCCTCCTCAGCACATCCTCTCTGGATACTGCGGAGGTAAACCACCACTTGCACAATTTTGTAGTCCTTTGTTGGTGTTGTGTTTGGGTTGTTGTTTTGACCTAAACCCATACTTTGACCCACACTGTACTCCAGTGGCTCGCCTACGATGGCGCACCCCCCATGAAATGCTTAAGGGGGAGATGCCTAACATCAACCACCTCTGTGTGTTTGGCTGTGGAGCTTTTGTCTACCTCCCAGCCTCGGCTCGAGCAAATAAGATGGCTCCCAAGTTGGAGCTTATGACTTATGTCAGTGTTGCCCCTGGCAATGAGTGCAACCTTTTGTTTATGCACTCCACCAATGCAGTGTTCACCGCTGCTCATGCTGTCTTTGATGAGCATCACTTCCCTCACTGCCCCAAAAACAGGCATGAACCTCTCGAGAACCCTTTTGGAAGGGTAAATCCGAAACCTATCACTGATCGACCAGGGAACCCCCCTGATGATATTGACAGTGATGACAATGTGGAACATGACCATGGCTACCCACATCCCCAAGCACAGGATGACAATCCAAAGCACAAGGAACCTGAGGCTCCTGAGGAAGAGCCTAATCAACCAAATCCTCCCCATACACCATCTCCAGTGCCTCCACTGGCACCGAGAACGCCTTCACCAGCTAGAAACCCACCACCTCCAGCACCGCAGTGCCCTGGCCAAGCTGAATGCTGCCAGAATGCACTGCAACCCCCTGCAGTGAATATCCCTGCCTGCCCCCAACATGAACGTAGAGCGCCATTGCGCCCCAGTAACGTGTATGGTGAGCAGTGACATCCCATTGAGCAACTCCAGGATATCAAAAGTGCCTCTCAATGGCGAGAAACAGTGGGTGAGGCCCCTAGGCCCCCACAACTGGACACACCAGACCATATCCCTGGTGGTTTCCCCAACACCTCTGCAATGCCCAGTGAGGAAAATGTGCAAAAGATGTGTGAGGAAGGGGGAGCAAACCTAGTCTGATTTCTGATGGGCAAAGCCCTCGAAACCCATGAGCCTCAATATGAGAGCATCCGCAACTGGTCCTACAAGGACATCGCTCGCTTACCCCAAGCTGAGCAGAAACTCTGGTGACTTGCTTGCCAAGAAGAGCTCGATGTGCTGTGAAAGCACAAAGTCTTTGAGCTAGTTGTCCATCCCCAAGACCAGAAGGTCATAAAGAATTGATGGGTCTTTGACATTAAGTCAGATGGCTGCAAGAAAGCCCACTTAGTAGCGAAAGGCTTTTCCCAGGTCAAGGGATTAGATTTCAACCAGGTCTTCTCACCAGTCATGTGCTTTGAAACAGTGCGCCTCATGCTTGTGCTTGCTGCACTTGAGAATTGGTATATTACTGGACTCAACATTCAGAGCACCTACTTGTATGGCAAGCTCGATGAAGAGATCTATATGGAACAACCTGAAGGGTTTACAGTTCCTGGGCAAGACCGCAAAGTGCTCTGCCTCTGGCATGCCCTCTATGGCCTCAAACAGGCCAGCCTAGCTTGGTGGCACACACTCGATGAGTCCCTCAAGGAACTCTGGTTTGAGCACCTTAAGTCTGAAGCAGGCATCTTCTTCTACAAGAAGAAAGGCACCAACATCATCATTGGAATTATATATGTTGATGACACTTTATTCTGTGGCCCTAACAAAGCTGTTGTTGATGCCATCAAAGTGCAATTCATGCGCAAATGGGAGTGCAGAGACCTTGGAGAACCTAAGGAGTTTCTCCATATGCAAATCACTCGCAAAGGTCATGCTATCCACTTGGATCAGTGTGCATACCTCCAAAAGGTTGTTGAACGCTGTGGCATGCTCAATGCAAAGTCTGCAAGCACCCCACTGCTGGCTGGCTACTATGCTGCCAAAAATACAGAGCCTGTTGATGTGGATCTCTGCTCCTGTTTCCAGATGGTTATTGGGTCCCTCCTGTATCTTATGTTAGGCACTAGGCCCAACATTGCCTTTGCAGTCACCCATCTCTCGCACCATGCTGCGAATCCATCCCAGGACCACCTAAACAAAGCGCTTTACATCTGTTGCTACCTAATTTGGATGCCTACATACTCCCTAGTATACAATGGTGGATCCGGTGCTGGCCTGATTGCATGCATGGACTCAGATTGGGGATCAGACCCTACCTCTCACCTCTTGCAGACGGGTTTCTACCTGAAGCTTGCAGATGGCTTGATTAGTTGGACTTCTTGTGCACAGAAGACTATTGCATACTCGTCCACTGAGGCCGAATACATGGCTTTGAGTGATTGCGCTCACCAAGTTACCTGGATTCAAAGTTTACTCAATGAGCTCAGCTACAAGCTGAAAGCTATCCCAATCTGTGGTGATAATCAGGGGTCCATATTCATGGCATCCAACCCTGTGACAGAGCCTTGCTCCAAGCACATCGACATCTGCTACCACAGAATCCACGAGTCAGTCGCGAAAGGTAATGTGGAACTATTCTTCATTGATGGTGCTAAGAATCCTGCCGATCTGCTCACCAAGAACTTACCACATGAGAAATTCATGAAGTTCAGAGCTCAACTAGGCTTACAGTTTCCCTCTGGCAGCATCTAGTGCCTTATTCACTGAAGTGCTCTACATGCAGCACAGCGAGGGGGAGTGTTGAAGTCGCACGTCAGCATAAACTGTTGACGAAGTGCACACAAGACTGCAACCCATATTAGTGTAGACTTAGTAATAGTCCTCTTTAGAGTAGATGTTACATGTCACACTATTTGTTGTATATAAACAGTGTCCATCGCTTATATAATAAAACAGCTCTTGACCAGCTACTGCTACCATCTCAGGTTGTGCACTCCACCCAACAGGTGAGTTGGAGTAGCAGTTCCTCTATGTATATAGGTATTGCTTCAACACAGCAAACACCTTGAATTTAAAACAAGCCACTTGCCTACTAAGAGTGATCCAACACATGAGCACAACATTGAAATGGAGAATCATCAGAGACTGAACTACAGAAATGTTGAAAAAATTGGTTGCATTTCCAGTTGCAGTGACTCCCTTTTTTTTGGTTATAAACTTTGTTTATAGTACTAGTAGGCTAGTAGTAATGGGTCCACAGTGATCTTCTTTGCTTGTTGGGCCATTTCTCTGGTAGTAGTATCTGTCTTTGTAGTAGCACTGCTACACATCTCTCATGCCCTGTGTCACACACAGCTTTCCCAGGGGCAGTAGTATAATCACTATATCAGTGTCCCATTCAAACCTTTGAGCGTCCAGACCCATTGAAATAGGGTGACCTTTCTTGTCTGTGCCTAGTAGTTTCATCTTGTAATGTATTGCAACACTTACTACCATCCAACATGGTCTTTCCCTCTGTTGCTGCAATATAACTGCCAGGCCTCATTGAAAGTGTTATTATATAATTGTACATAGAATAGTACAGTGAACAGAGGCTGATACTACACATTGAGCAGTGAAACTGACACAAGGATGGTATATTTGGAGCACACAGATACCTTGGATGCAATGGCTGGGTGTGCAAATATTGTGGATGGCCTGATGGATCACAATGACACACTCTTACGATTGGAGGGTGCTGTAACTGCATGTGGGTGCAATGGAATGTGCCTGCAGGCGATACAAACAACATTGAGATTCAGGTCAATGCATTGAGACAATCTGGACATGTCAAGCATACCCACATTGGCAAAAAAACTCCCAATGAGTCACTTGTGCATGATAGTGATGGTGCAAGAGGACACATAGATGAAGCAAAGGGTTTTGGAAGCCATCTGAATGGGCCAACTGTGCACAGAGACATGCCAAGCATGACAAATGATGGAGGAAGACCTGCACATCAGGGAATGTCAGCAAGCCAGACCCTGAAGACACAAAAGTCACCTCCATCATATCTCTGAAATCAAGATGCACAAGCATGCTATTCAATGGAGAAGGGTCAGCATTGGAGATGTTGACTTGTTCAAACTGAGAAACATGCCAGTTGAGGGATCATGGAACAAAAGCACAGGTGAAGGCGATTGGATGAGAGATGTCAAGCACAGAAATGAGGGCAAAAGAGTTGAGAACGGCTAGTGAAATGATGCCAACTGCACAACAAGCCATGGCATCATTGACTCAGAATGAGTTGAGGAAGGCTGGCTGGAGAAAGCCAGTGCATGCACCAATGCTGGAGATCAAGACCCAAGAACTTATCTGGGTTGTTTGGGTCACCTACCAAGCTTTAAATACATCCTAATAGAATATTTAGTAGCCATCAGTGGCATCAATGCGGAAGAATCAAATCTACAAACATTAGCTGGACTCAAGGAGGCAAAAGAATGTATCATGCAGCTACCCAGAAACCAGAGGTCCTAGTATGATCCAAGTGGACATGTGAATATTGAAGCTGAAAATGTCACTCAAGCACTGGAGATCAAGATCACATCTGTCACAACACCAAATGATCAGCAAAGACTGCCAGATTTCCAAAGCTAAAATTTGAAGTCATCAAATACATTACTCTCAAAGCCATCATTGACTCCATCCTCCATTGCAACTTGTTCAAGTTCCATCTCTTTATCCAGATCCTTCTCACCATGTAGCTTGTCATTACTGTCCTCCACCTCAAAGTCTGAATCAACCCAATCAGAATCAGAATTGGTGTCCTGATCCATCAAGCTAGGGTCAGCATTCAAATCGGAGGCATTAAGTTCACCAACACTGTCTTCCTGACTTATGTCAGCTTGGACTGATGAACAAGAGGATTCTGGGTTATCTACAAAGGTAGTTAGAAATGTAGGCAGCAGCAGATCAAGATACTTGACATACCATGAGCATAAGTATGGCCAACCCTGAGGCCCCAGTGATATTGCATTGTCATGTCCTGGTCAATGAATCTGCACACATGAGGGTGCTTTCAGATCAGAAGAGAAAAAAAGGGGATCAGAAGAGCCACTTGAACCTGTTAACATAGTACCACTTCCAATCAGTTGCATCTCTAGCATTGTGAGACAATGCAATCCCATCCAAGTGCACTTGTCCATCAGCAAAGGTGGGTATGATGTGACAGCACCTTAGCACATCTGCAGGGTCAATGAAGCTGAATGTATCCACATCAGCCATAGGGGGGAATTTCACTGAAATGAGGGTGGTATGATCCCAACCCACAACATGATCCAGCACCTCAAACCATTGTACCCATAAAAATTTGATCTGCTGTGACTGGTAGTCCTTGAGCCCGAGGCCTATGTATATCACATTTGCATGATATATGCCAAGAACACGAGCATAGCAGAAAGGGTGCACGGATGGTTGCCAGGACAAAAGCATGACATCACAATGATCAGTGCAAGGGTTCACCATTTCTTGTGCCCTGTGAACATCATAAGTGGTGTAATTGATATGGAACAAATTATGATGATAAATTTGTTCATCTTTCAGGACAACCTGGCTCAAGCCTGCATCCAGAATGTTGGCCTCATAATGGGTCCAAGGCAAACCCCACGCATCACAATGGAGGGTTTTATGCGAGGAAGAAGGTGGGTCTTCAGCTTTGGAATAAAGTTCTATCCCAGATTTATTAGCATTGAACATTGGCAGACAGAAGAATGACTGACCTTTACAGCAGGGTCATCAGAGTTGCACACCTGAAATAGCACAATATTTTCAGGAAAGTTTTGTGACTGCCTGATAATGTGGTGTATATCAGGTCTATTTGGCACAGAATCTTGATGATAAGCATGCAAAGCAGCTACTTTAGTTTGGATTTGGTGAATTTGTTCTTGGTGCCACTCAATAGATGCCAATTGGGGGATAAATGCTTTGTGACTCGTTCTGGTGAACCTACTTTTTCTGACACAGTGCTTGAGTTCCCCCTTCCAGAGTTTAGTCATGAGGAATAATGCAATGGAAGTCTCACCAGTTGTGTTGAAAAGGAGTCCATCGTGCTGAACATCTTGATCTGATCATGGTAATCCCCGAGTGCATGTACCTTGTAGGTGCCAAGGTTCAAAGTTTGTCAGTGCACATCCACTGCTGGGGAAGAGGCTGTTTTGGAAGGGCCCCCTTGGGCCTCCCTTCATTGTCAAGATTCAGCTTCATGGTGCAGTTCTTTTGTTGCAAAGGCTGGGCATGTTTCAGAAGAAAAATTGCGCATTTGCTGAGCCAAGAGCACAGTTGTGCATTCCATAATGTCAAGAGTGTAGTCTGTGTGCATGCGGAGCTTTGTGAGGGCATGCCAAGGAAGAAGATTCTCAAAAACCAGAAGAGCACACTGCCACACAAAAACCATTAGAAACCAGACTGGCAATTACCTAAAAAAGACACACCTGCAGTAGATCCTTGAAGTCTCGAGCAGTCATCTTCTTCAACTCTGAGCAATTCTCCTGAAAGTGGCAGATTGTATCTTACCCAAAAGTGGGAACTTGATGATATCTAGTGCTTATTAAGTTTGGCAAAATATACAAACATTTTGTGCTTACCATTTGTTCATGTCTGAAATCTGAGACTGTTTCAAGGTCTTGAGGATTTGCAGTAGGTGAATAAAAATGGCCTTCCATACCCCTAACTCAAATTCATGCAAAAGATCAACAACCAACATCATGAATAGATTAAAGCCAGGATGGCTTAAATTCTCTGAAAATGCATTCTGCTTGTAGTGTCATTAGCTCAACCTGATGTAGTATAAACCTCAATGGCAGACCATTGTTGGGACCAGCAATTCATCCTTCAAAAGCTCTTCAACTTGTATCCCATCCACAGCATAATGCTTCTCATATATCAGTTTGTGAGCTGACATGATTTTTTCACAGCGATGGGCAGTGTCAGAGCAAGATAAAAGGCTGCATTGCAGTAGGTCCGATTCCATCATGAGAAGATGAACTCAAGACTTCAGAATAAGACACCTGTTGAAGTCGCACGTGCACCCGGCGTAAACCGTTGACGAAGTGCGCACAAGACTGCGACCCATATTAGTGTAGACTTAGTAATAGTCCTCTTTAGAGTAGATGTTACATGTCACACATCACACGTCACAGTCATGCGTCACACTATTTGTTGTATATAAACAGTGTCCATCGCTTATATAATATAACAGCTCTTGGCCAGCTACTGCTACCATCTCAGGTTGTGCACTCCACCCAACAGGTGAGTTGGAGTAGCAGTTCCTCTACGTATATAGGTATTGCTTCAACAGGTTATGAGCCCTGTGAGCGCACTGTGTGCAGCAATGCACCAGGCAGTGCTCCAGCTCCCTGAGCGTCGCTTTAACTAGCTTGATGCTGTGGACCACAGCGAGCTCCTAGCTGAGCCACTGCACAGCCACAAGGCGAAGTCGGTCGACGACTTGCACCAACCATGGTGAACATTGTCGACGACTTGCACTGGCATGACCCTAGTCATGAGTTAGCTGTTGACAGAAGTGCTTTCATTAGCACTCAGGTGTTTCTTCTTTTCTTGCTTGTCCGTTGTCGCATTCACTTGCTGACTCCGTTGACTCCCAACAGAACATCACCATGTCCAGCGCTCTTGACAAGATGGTTCCCGTGTTCACTGGCTCCAACTGGCAGCAGTGGCACACCTCTATGCAGGCCTACCTCCGGGCACAAGGCCAATGGTACGTCTACTCGACGACTCAACCCGCTGACGGCCACGATGACCATAAGGAGTGGGACGACAACACCGAGAGAGCGCTTGGTAACATCACCTTGCGCCTCGCCCCCTCCATCCAGGTTGCCGTCTCGGATCTCGACAGCATTAAGGAAGTCTGGGACCACCTGAAGAAGAACTTCGGTGCCCCCAGTATCGGCTACGCTTACACTGAGCTTAGCAAGCTCCTTTCGACTACCATTCCTGCTGGCTCCCATCCCGCTCCGGCTATCACCAAAGTGCTTAGCCACTTCGCTTATCTCAAGGACGCTGGCTTTGAGTTCCCTGCCCCCGTGCAGGCTATGATTATCCTCTGCAAGCTCCCTCCTACTATGGAGGTTGTAGCTCAAATTCTTAGCCAGACGTTGCCCGATGAGATCAAGAATCTGAAGCCCGACGGGATCATCAAGGCCGCTACTCTCTCCTTCGAGCAGAAAGGCACCTCTTCGCGTGGCGGTGGTAAGGGCCCCCAGGCCAACAAGCTTAGCGCTGTGAAGCGCAAGCCAGCTGACCCCAAGTTCGCCCAGCAGCAGCAGCAGCAGCCCCAGAGGCAGCAGCAGCAGCAAGGCGGGTCCAACGGTGGTGCAAGCGGAAACGCTCCTGCCCAAGGACAGGGAGGCCACACACGCCATGGCGGCAAGAAGGCTCACGCTCGCCGCGAGACCGCCCAGCAAGCAGCCTTCGCCACTTACATCCACTACGATGGACCAGAACCCACCGTCAACCCTCGTGCTTTGGCTCACACTCCTGGTGCTGCCCACTACGGCCCCCCCGCATTCGACAATACTATTAAGGCCTTCGACGTGGCACACCGCTTGGGGGTAGAGCCCTCCTGCCAGACTATCTGCACCCTCAACCAAGTTGTGTCGTTGGCGAGTGCGAACCTGGACCAGCCCGAGGCCGGTCCCTCCTCATTGAAGCGCCCTCGTCTTGAGGAGCGCATCACGATGTATGAGGAGGATGCCATCTCCCTTGGGGATGATGAACCATTCACCCACGAGCCCTTCACCGACGACAAGTTCGACGAAATCGACACGATGGTCCTCGACCGCTACAATGTGACGTCGATGGCGATGGGCGCGGAGGCCAGCCTCTTCAGGCAAGTACCTTCTGCACGCGTGCTGACTGACACTGACACGCTCCCTTTACATGTGTGCTTTATGCCGGCACTGTATATAGCGAGTAGTCACTACAATATGTCATGTCATGTCTCGAGTAATGCATATATCTGTTCATGTTCGCATGAAACAAATGCATGCTGTGCTGGCTGTAAGGGAAAAATGGTTGACGATAGTGAACTATCTGGTGCCTTCTGGCTCCTAGACTCTGGCGCATCATGCCACTTCACTGGTGACATAGGCGACTTCGCCTCTTATAATGCGCTAAAGTGAGCGCACTACGCCAAAACGGCCAATGGTGTAGCACTAATTGTTGGCATTGGCACGGTACTACTCCGGTGCCTAGACCACAACACTGGGGATGAGAAAGTTATTACACTCACCCAAGTGCTCCATATGCCAGGCGCTACTGCACGCCTCATTTCTATGGGCGAAATGCTCCAGCGTAACTACAAGGTCACTGGCGATAAGCGAGGCATTAGCCTCATTCATAAAGCTGAACGCCTATGGTTTGGGCCAGACCCAGAAGACGATCGCAACATCATTTTTGGGATTAGATCTATCCTGATAATTAGATCTAACTATATTGCATCCGTGAGCAAAGTCGATTACGACATTATGCACCGGAGATTCAGGCACCCCTCGAAGGAAGTACTCCGACGCGCTGTCACGCACCAAACAGGTTTGGTACAGTGAACATGGAAGATAATGCCTATATCAAATGATCCTTATGCGAAGGATAGGCACGATAGACCCTCATCGTAGCCATCTATCGCACAAGAAGACTATTCTGATGCAAGAGATGAATGCCAACGCTGACAGTCATCCCTTGCACAAGAACCATCAAGAAGCAGAAGAAACCGAAGGAATAATGTCATTATGGTATGAGAAAGGAATGCACACCTCTGCAGTCCAACTCCCATATCAGAATGGTCAAAGAAGCCGAAGAATTGATGGAGAAATGAAGGAGAAAGAGAAGAAATGATTTTTAGCGCCCAAATGTCATTTTTAGGCGCCCAGTGCCGGCATTCCGATATTTTGAATAGCTCCGCCATTTCTTAAGCTATCGGGCACGTGACTATACCGTCAGAGAGCCTAGAACGTGGTCTATCTGCCTGTCAAGTTCTGACGCGAATCCATTCATTTCCCACGGAGATATTCCCCCCACAATCCAGATGTTCATCTCATTGCTCACTATGGAGTCCATATTTTCTCTGGATTGTTTCTCCACTATTGCTGCAGATCTCCACTATGTCCTGCTCTTAGGACAGCCTCTCCCAGAGTTCCCGTGCACTGTCTGGCACATATCTTCCCAGCCTGCTCCCTCAGTCCCCCTCGCTCTCGGCCAGCGCATTCTCCTTGTCAGTCCTGCATCAAGGACGTACTTTGGTCATCTTAGGTCTATTGTCAAGCTTGAAAAGTCTTCTCTGGTCGTCTCTGTGTCCCCTGAGCCCTCAGCCTATGGTCCCTTCCTCCCAGATACTTGCCATATCCATCTTCCTCTGTCGTTCGTCTCACTTCCCTGGATGCGTCGAATTCAGTACTCTGTCTGCTTCCCCACTTTCAGACGGCATCCCTCAGCATCATGACAGTTATACCCCCCCACTTTATAGTGCTGTTAGGAAGAAGAACCCTCTCTCATTCTTTCCCAGAAGAGAGCTCGTCAAGGGAGCCCATGGTTGGGCTTCAGCGGCACTAGAACATATGCACTATACCTTAGTGTATGCTGACCCCCCCAGAGACCTCTGGACCCCTGGTACCCTTCTTGTGGCTGTTCTGTCTCGGATCAATTCCCCTATTTATCCCAGATCTTCCCTATTGTTCTCCCATCAAATTCCTGATGGTACACAGCTTCCCATCAAACTTCTTGGGCAGTGCATCAATGACTTCTTCTGCTGTGCAAGTGACTTATCCCTTGCTTACTGATGCTCTCCTGTCATCAGTATTACTCTATCCCTTTCGCATTTTTGATATATTACTCAGCTGATGACCCACTCCCTTACCAATCAGTCTTGTCATGCAGCTTACTCATTCCTTTACTCAGCAGCTTATTCATGCTCCCTATGCTTACTCATTCCTGCTTATGCCTTGCTTACTGATTGCTTACAAACCCCTTACAAAGCTCTTACCAATCCCTTACCAGTCCTTGGCAAATTCTGCTTGTTCCCTTCTCTTTTTGAACTTCAATGCTGTGTCCCCCCATGTATTTAAACCCCTGGGCTCAGCCCAGTGAAAAAGGCCCAATAGCATGAAATTATCCCTCTCTCAGTCTCTCTCAATCAGTATCCCTTCAGTCTTTGAGTCCTTGTAGGCTTCAGTGAAGGTCTAAAGGCTCAATATCTTCAAGTTTATTCAAGTTATTCAAGTCCAAGTATTTCTCTAGGCTCAAGCAGAGTCTAGCCTGTCAATCCTTCATTCCCCATTGCTTCTGGACGTCAGGAGCCCCCTTGCCCCTCTGCTGCACCAATCTCTAGGTGTAGTATCCCTACTTCAGTCCCAGCCAACTCAATCCCCGCTTTGACACTTCCTAGGCTTTAGGAAGAGTCTAGACCCCTATCCCCTTTGTCCTCTATTACTCCTGTACCCCAGGAGTATCCTGCATCACTGTCTGCATCACCCTGTTGGTGTAGATCCCCTCTTCCCCTCCTCAGCATATCCTCTCTGGACACCGCGGAGGTAAACCACCACTCGCACTTTTTCGTAGTCCTTTGTTGGTGTTGTGTTTGGGTTGTTGTTTTGACCTAAACCCACACTTTGACTCACAGCGCGCAAAAGCATACACAGCGCTTCCCGGAGATCCACTTTCCAACTGAGGATTGTGTTTGCCCTGGATGTGCTCTTGGCAAGATGCCCAATCGAGCTTTCCCAGAAAACGAAAGACATGCTTCCAAGCCCTTCGAGCTGGTGCACTCTGACCTGAAATCCTTCCTGGTTACGTCATACCGGAAGTTCAAATATGTTATCACCTTCTACGACGACTATACCTCTCACGCCTGGACTATGCCTCTTTGCTCCAAAGCTGCAGCGATTACAGCTGCCAAAGATTTCCTCGAAATGGTGCACGTCCAACATGATACGCACGTTGTTGGATGGATGTCCGATGCTGGCAGAGAGTATAAATCCGACCTATTTGATCGAGCACTCCTTGAGAAAGGAATAAAAATATATCAAAGTGCTCCAAGAACTCCCATGCAGAATGGTCGTGCCGAGCGTCTAGGGCGCACTCTCATGGACAAAGCTGAGTCTATGCAGCATCAAGCCTGCATCCCTGACTCCTGGTGGGAATTTGCGTTCGCTCACGCAACTCACCTTTACAACCGTACTCTGGTAGCTCGCCTGCGATGGCACACCCCCCATGAAATGCTTAAGGGGGAGATGCCTAACATCGATCACCTCCCTGTATTTGGCTGTGGAGCCTTTGTCTACCTCCCAGCCTCGGCTCGAGCAAATAAGATGGCTTCCAAGTCGGAGCTTATGACCTATGTCGGTGTTGCCCCTGGCAATGAGTGCAACTTCTTGTTTATGTGCTCCACCAATGCAGTGTTTACTGCTGCTCATGCCATCTTTGATGAGCATCATTTCCCTCACTGCCCCAAAAACAGGCGCGAACCTCTCGAGAACCCTTTCGGAAGGGAAAATCCGAAACCAGCCACTGATCAACCAGGGAATTCCCCTGATGATACCAACAGTGATGACGATGTGGAACATGACCATGGCTACCCACATCCCCAAGCACAGGGTGACAATCCAAAGTGCAAGGAACCTGAGGCTCCTGAGGAAGAGCCTAATCAAATAAATCCTCCCCGTACGCCATCTCCAGTGCCTCCACCAGCACTGAGAATGCCTTCACCGGCAAGAAATCCACCACCTCTGGCACCGCAGCACCCTGGCCGAGCTGAACGCTGCCAGAATGCGCTGTGACCCCCTGCAGTGAATATCCCTGCCCGCCCACAACGTGAACGTAGAGTGCCATTGTGCCCTGGTAACGTGTATGGTGAGCGGCGACATCCCGTTGAGCAACTCCGGGATATTGAAAGTGCCTCTCGATGGCGAGAAACAGTGGGTGAGGTCCCTAGACCCCCACAACCGGACACACCAGACCATGTTCCTGGTGGTTTCCCCGACACCTCTGCAATGCCCAGTGAGGAAGATGTGCAAAAGATGTGCGAGGAAGGGGGAGCAAACCTAGTCTGTTATCTGATGGGCAAAGCCCTCAAAACCTGTGACCCTCAATACGAGAGTGTCCGCAACTGGTCCTACAAGGACATCGCTCGCTTACCCCAAGCTGAGCAGAAACTCTGGTGACTTGCTTGCCAAGAAGAGCTCAACGTGCTGCAAAAGCGCAAAGTCTTTGAGCTAGTTGACCATCCCCGAGACCAGAAGGTCATAAAGAATCGATGGGTCTTTGATGTGAAGTCAGATGGCCGCAAGAAAGCCCGCTTAGTAGCAAAAGGCTTCTCCCAGGTCGAGGGATTAGATTTCGACCAGGTCTTCTCACCAGTTGTGCGCTTTGAAACAGTGCGCCTCATGCTTGCGCTTGCCGCACTTGAAAACTGGTATATCACTGGACTCGATGTTCGGAGCGCCTACTTATATGGCAAGCTCGACGAAGAGATCTACATGGAACAACCCGAAGGGTTTGCAGTTCCCGGGCAAGAGCGCTGTCACGCACCAAACGTGTTTGGTACTGTGGACATGGAGAAAGTTAGCCGATGAAACTAATGCGAAGAACGCACACCCAAGATCTGTTGAAAGATTGCCCCGACTTGAGGGATACAGACAGCCCTCGCTATCCATATCACGCAAAGTCAAGACTATCCTTATGCGAAGAATGAATACAAGCTCGTTGTAGCCATCTATCGCACAAGAATGACTATCCTGATGCGAGAGATGAATGCCAACATGGACAGTCATCTATCGCACGAGAACCGCCAAGAAGCAGAAGAATCCAAGGATTGATGATCATTTCAGTATGAGAGAGGAATGCAACCTACTGCAGTCCAACTCCCATACAAGAACAACCAAAGAAGCACAAGAAACGAAGGAGAAACGAAGGAGAAAAGGAAGAATCATTTTTAGCGCCCAAATGTCAAATTTAGGCGCCCAGTGCCGGCATTCCGATATTTTGAATAGCTCTGCCATTTTTGAAGCTATCAATCATGTGACTATACCATCATGGAGCCTAGACCATGGTCTATCTGCCTGTCAAGTTCCGACGTGAATCCGTTCATTTCCCACGGAGATATTCCACCCGCAATCTAGACACCCACTTCATCACTCACTATGGAGTCTGCATTTTCTCTGGAACGTTTCTCTGCTATTGCAGCAGACCTCAACTATGTCCTGCTCTTGGGACAGCCTCTCCCTGAGCTCCTGTGTACTGTCTGGTACATATCTTCCCAGCCTGCTCCCTCAGTCCCTCTTGTTCTCGGTCAGCGCATTCTCCTTGTCAGTCCTGCGTCGCACACATACTTTGGTCGTCTCAAGTCTATCGTTAGACTTGAAAATTCATACCTGGTCGTCTCTGTGTCTCCTGAGTCCTCTGCATATGGTCCTTTCATCCCAGAGTCCTGTCACATCCATCTCCCTCTATCATTCATCTCGCTTCCCTGGACACGTCGAATCTGCTACTTGCGATTCTCTTCCCTGCTATCCCGCAACAAACACGAATGAAACAGTGCTCTAGAACCCTTCTTAGGAGCCCTAATAGAGTACAGAACCTTCCCCTTACTGCTCAAGGGAAGACTGCACTTCAGGAGCACCAAATTTCGCGTTTTTGCTCTACAGAAGCTCAATCCAAGGGATTTGTGACACTCTGTGACCAGCTGTGACTCTACTTGTCATTCCAGGCCCCCTGACACTGCTCTTCTGGTCGGATCAATTCTTTTATTATCCCCCAGCCACTCCCATCAGTGGCACTGCTTCAGAAGCTCATCTCCAGATCTAAAGTTCAATAAATCATAGGTTGTGCTTCCCTTCTTTCTGAGTCACACAGAGTCACTCTGGCTCACTCTGACTCACTCTGCTGCGCATTATTCATCCCCTCTTGGCATTACTAATCCCCATTACTCCCCTTACCAATCACTTACCAATCATCCTTCAAATCATGCTTATCATGCTGCTTATCAATTCATGACTCATGCCCCTATGATTCATATGCATTATGTCATCGCATATGCTCATTTAGCTTCGATCTACTCATCCCATGCTTTCTCCCCCTCTCTTTTGGGCCCCATGCAATGATTTTTCCATATTCTTGGTTATACACCCCTTTTTACCTATGTTTTTGCTCTTTCCCTTGGCTCAGCAGCTTGTTCAGGCTCTCCCCATCGATGACTCAGCCTGATTACACTGCTTATCAATTGCTTACCAATTTCTTACCAATCTCTTACCAAGCACTTAGTCATTTGTGCTTACAGGGCCACAGCCCCTCCTGTATATAAACCAGCAGCCAAAGGCTGCAAGGAAGTGTCTGCTTCCCCCTCAATAAAGCGACCACATTCACTCTCCCTCACTGTCTATAAGCTCTATCTCTGTCTTTGGACTTGTAGGTCACTCAGTGCTGGCCTAAAGCTCCTATATTGCTGTTTATCAGATATATCTTGTATCTGATCATTTCTCTAGGCTGAAGCGCAGTCTAGCATCACTGTCCACTCTATCCCATCACTGTCCATCGCATTCTTGAAGCAGGAACTGTCCCCTTGCTTCCCCTCTGCTCCATCACTGCTGTTACACCCCTGTCATCAATCTATCATCGCTTTTCTATCCCAGGACTCTTCCTAACCACTGTGGTAGGCTGAAGAGGAGTCAATACAATCCCAAGTCGCATTCCATCCCCATCAAAAGCTCTTCCCTTCCCTCCTGCATCCTGCCTGAAGGCGTGCAGCACATCCCCCTGAGGAGATTAAATACCAGAAACGCAAAGGAAGACCACCACTCGCATATTGCTGTCATTTGGTGTTGGTTGTTGGTTGTTCTGACCTCTTCCCTCACTTAGGCGCACAGCGCAAAGTGCTCCGCCTCTGGCGTGCCCTCTATGGCCTCAAACAGGCCACCCTAGCTTGGTGGCGCTGTGAGTCAAAGTGTGGGTTTAGGTCAAAACAACAACCCAAACACAACACCAACAAAGGACTACGAAAAAGTGCGAGTGGTGGTTTACCTCCGCGGTGTCCATAGAGGATATGCTGAGGAGGGGAAGAGGGGATCTACACCAACAGGGTGATGCAGACAGTGATGCAGGATACTCCTGGGGTACAGGAGTAATAGAGGACGAAGGGGGTAGGGGTCTAGACTCTTCCTAAAGCCTAGGAAGTGTCAAAGCGGGGATTGAGTTGGCTGGGACTGAAGTAGTGATACTACACCTAGAGATTGGTGCAGCAGAGGGGCAAGGGGGCTCCTGACGTCCAGAAGCAATGGGAGATGAAGGATTGACAGACTAGACTCCACTTGAGCCTAGAGAAAGAATAGATCTTGAATAACTTGGATAAAACTTGAATAACAGAGTCTTTAGACCTTCACTGAAGCCTACAAGACTCAAAGAGCTGAGGGGATACTGATTGAGAGAGTCTGAGAGAGGGATAATTTCATGCTATTGGGCCTTTTTTTCACTGGGCTGAGCCCAGGGGTTTAAATACATGGGGGGACACAGCATTGAAGTACAAAAAGAGAAGGGAATAAGCAGAATTTGTCAAGGATTGGTAAGGGATTGGTAAGAGCTTTGTAAGGGGTTTGTAAGCGATCAGTAAGCAAGGGATAAGCAGGAATGAGTAAGCATAGGGAGCATGAATAAGCTGCTGAGTAAAGGAATGAGTAAGCTGCATGACAAGACTGATTGGTAAGGGAGTGGGTCATCAGCTGAGTAATATACCAAAAATGCGAAAGGGATAGAGTAATACTGATGACAGGAGAGCATCAGTAAGCAAGGGATAAGTCACTTGCACAGCAGAAGAAGTCATTGATGCACTGCCCAAGAAGTTTGATGGGAAGCTGTGTACCATCAGGAATTTGATGGGAGAACAATAGGGAAGATCTGGGATAAATAGGGGAATTGATCCGAGACAGAACAGCCACAAGAAGGGTACCAGGGGTCCAGAGGTCTCTGGGGGGGTCAGCATACACTAAGGTATAGTACATATGTTCTAGTGCCGCTGAAGCACAACCATGGGCTCCCTTGACGAGCTCTCTTCTGGGAAAGAATGAGAGAGGGTTCTTCTTCCTAACAGCACTATAAAGTGGGGGGGTATAACTGTCATGATGCTGAGGGATGCCGTCTGAAAGTGGGGAAGCAGACAGAGTACTGAATTCGACGCATCCAGGGAAGTGAGACGAACGACAGAGGAAGATGGATATGGCAAGTATCTGGGAGGAAGGGACCATAGGCTGAGAGCTCAGGGGACACAGAGATGACCAGAGAAGACTTTTCAAGCTTGACAATAGACCTAAGATGACCAAAGTACGTCCTTGATGCAGGACTGACGAGGAGAACGCGCTGGCCGAGAGCGAGGGGGACTGAGGGAGCAGGCTGGGAAGATATGTGCCAGACAGTGCACGGGAACTCTGGGAGAGGCTGTCCTAAGAGCAGGACATAGTGGAGATCTGCAGCAATAGTGGAGAAACAATCCAGAGAAAATACGGACTCCATAGTGAGCGATGAGATGAACGTCTGGATTGCGGGGGGAATATCTCCGTGGGAAATGAACAGATTTACGTCGGAACTTGACAGGCAGATAGACCACGTTCTAGGCTCTCTGACAGTATAGTCACGTGCCTGATAGCTTAAGAAATGGCGGAGCTATTCAAAATATCGGAATGCCGGCACTGGGCGCCTAAAAATGACATTTGAGCGCTAAAAATCATTTCTTCTCTTTCTCCTTTGTTTCTCCATCAATTCTTCGGCTTCTTTGACCATTCTGATATGGGAGTTGGACTGCAGAGGTGTGCATTCCTTTCTCATACCATAATGACATTATTCCTTCAGTTTCTTCTGCTTCTTGATGGTTCTTGTGTGAGGGATGACTGTCAGCGTTGGCATTCATCTCTTGCATCAGAATAGTCTTCTTGTGCAATAGATGGCTGCGATGGGGGTCTGTCGTGCCTATCCTTCACATAAGGATCATTTGATATAGGCATTATCTTCCATGTTCACTGTACCAAACCTGTTTGGTGCGTGACAGCGCACACTCGATGAGTCTCTCAAAGAGCTCAGGTTTGAGCACCTTAATTCTGAAGCAGGCATCTTCTATAAGAAGAAAGGCACCAACATCGTCATCGGTATTATCTACGTTGACGACGCTTTATTCTGCAACCCTAACAAGGCTGTTGTTGATGCCATTAAAGCGCAGTTCATGCGCAAATGGGAGTGCAGAGACCTTGGAGAACCTACGGAGTTCCTCCGAATGTGAATCACTCGCAAGGGTCGCGCTATCCACTTGGACCAATGCGCGTACCTACAAAAGGTCATTGAACGCTGCGGTATGCTCAATGCAAAGTCCACAAGCACCCCACTGCCGGCTGGCTACTATGCCACCAAAAATACAGAGCCTGTTGATGCGGAACTCCGCTCCCGTTTCCAGACGGTTATTGGGTCCCTTCTGTACCTTATGTTAGGCACTAGGCCTGACATTGCCTTTGCAGTCACCCACCTTTCGCACCATGCCGCGAATCCATCCCAGGACCACCTATCCAAAGCGCTTTATATCTGTCGCTACTTGATCAGT
>JAYMGJ010000289.1:0-23139 GCA_037178675.1 Scleroderma bovista
AAGCGTTTTGCGCTGTTTCGCGTTCGACTAACATTTGTACTAGGTACAATTTTGATCCTTCCGCGCCGACGCCTGGGTCTACAGACCCTATAGGCACGTTCCGAGCGGTTTCCAGGTGGCTGCATGGCGCACATACATCCTAGGTGAGTCATTTCGCATTCTGGCATTTGGCTGACTTTTATTTGTTCGATCTTGAGTCTTCTGCATCACTGTCGCTGTCTGACAAGTCCGTACGAACGATCTGCGTGTGGATGGGTGGCCCAGACGACACTGGTAAGTCGTTGTCCCCTGTTCTTCGACTCTGGCGCAAATGCTGACTTCCTACAGCCAGCAATGCTGCTTCGACTCTTTCCAAGTCAACGTCGCCGATGCTAGTCGTGCCGTCCACGTCACCATCGTCACCACTTCATCTGCCATCACCATCACCAACCTTCTCGCCCTTGACGCTTGGCGCAATCACCTCGTCTCTGCTCTCAACTTGTCCGAAGACGATCGCTCGACTTGCGGTGTGCGCCTAAGTGAGGGAAGAGGTCAGAACAACCAACAACCAACACCAAATGACAGCAATATGCGAGTGGTGGTCTTCCTTTGCGTTTCTGGTATTTAATCTCCTCAGGGGGGATGTGCTGCACACCTTTCAGGCAGGATGCAGGAGGGAAGGGAAGGGCTTCTGATGGGGATGATGTGTGACTGGGGATGGTATTGACTCCTCTTCAGCCTACCACAGTGGTTAGGAAGAGTCCTGGGATTGAAGAGCGATGATAGATTGATGATAGGGGGGTAATAGCAGTGATGGAGCAACAGGGAAGCAAGGGGACAGTTCCTGCTTCAAGAATGCGATGGACAGTGATGGGATAGAGTGGACAGTGATGCTAGACTGCGCTTCAGCCTAGAGAAATGATCAGATACAAGATATATCTGATAAACAGCAATATAGGAGCTTTAGGCCAGCACTGGGTGACCTACAAGTCCAAAGACAAAGAGGGAGCTTATAGACAGAGAGGGAGAGTGAATGTGGTCGCTTTATTGAGGGGGAAGCAGACACTTCCTTGCAGCCTTTGGCTGCTGGTTTATATACAGGAGGGGCTGTGGCCCTGTAAGCACAAATGACTAAATGCTTGGTAAGAGATTGGTAAGAAATTGGTAAGCGATTGATAAGCAGTGTAATCAGGCTGAGTCATCGATGGGGAGAGCCTGAACAAGCTGCTGAGCCAAGGGAAAGAGCAAAAACATAGGTAAAAAGGGGTGCATAATCAAGAATATGGAAAAATCATTGCATGGGGCCCAAAAGAGAGGGGGGAAAAGCATGGGATGAGTAGATCGAAGCTAAATGAGCATATGCAATGACATAATGCATATGAATCATAGGGGCATGAGTCATGAATTGATAAGCAGCATGATAAGCATGATTTGAAGGATGATTGGTAAGTGATTGGTAAGGGGAGTAATGGGGATTAGTAATGCCAAGAGGGGATGAATAATGCGCAGCAGAGTGAGTCAGAGTGAGCCAGAGTGACTCTGTGTGACTCAGAAAGAAGGGAAGCACAACCTATGATTTATTGAACTTTAGATCTGGAGATGAGCTTCTGAAGCAGTGCCACTGATGGGAGTGGCTGGGGGATAATAAAAGAATTGATCCGACCAGAAGAGCAGTGTCAGGGGGCCTGGAATGACAAGTAGAGTCACAGCTGGTCACAGAGTGTCACAAATCCCTTGGATTGAGCTTCTGTAGAGCAAAAACGCGAAATTTGGTGCTCCCGAAGTGCAGTCTTCCCTTGAGCAGTGAGGGGAAGGTTCTGTACTTTATTAGGGCTCCTAAGAAGGGTTCTAGAGCACTGTTTCATTTGTGTTTGTTGCGGGATAGCAGGGAAGTGAAACAAGAATAGCAGATTCAATGTGTCCAGGGAAGCGAGATGAATGATAGAGGGAGATGGATGTGACAGGACTCTGGGATGAAAGGACCATATGCAGAGGACTCAGGAGACACAGAGACAACCAGGTATGAATTTTCAAGTCTAACGATAGACTTGAGACGACCAAAGTATGTGCGCGATGCAGGACTGACGAGGAGAACGCGCTGACCGAGAATGAGAGGGACTGAGGGAGAAGGCTGGGAAGATATGTACCAGACAGTACACAGGAGATCAGGGAGAGGCTGTCCCAAGAGCAGGACATAGTTGAGGTCTGCTGCAATAGCGGAGAAACGTTCCAGAGAAAATGCGGACTCCATAGTGAGTGATGAAGTGGGTGTCTGGATTGCGGGTGGAATATCTCCGTGGGAAATGAACGGATTTACGTCGGAACTTGACAGGCAGATAGATCACGGTCTAGGCTCCATGATGGTATAGTCACATGATTGATAGCTTCAAAAATGGCGGAGCTATTCAAAATATCGGAATGCTGGCACTGGGCGCCTAAATTTGACATTTGGGCGCTAAAAATGATTCTTCCTTTTCTCCTTTGTTTCTCTATCGTTTCTTCTGCTTCTTTGGTTGTTCTGGTATGGTTGCATTCCTCTCTCATACTGAAATGATCACCAATCCTTGGATTCTTCTGCTTCTTGGCGGTTCTTGTGCGAGGGATGACTGCCAGACGATGGCATTCATCTCTTGCTCCAGGATAGTCATTCTTGTGCGATAGATGGCTATGACAAGCTTGTATTCATCCTTCGCATAAGGATAGTCATGACTTTGCGTGATATGGATAGCGAGGGCTGTCTGTATCCCTCAAGTCGGGGCAATCTTTCAAGAGATCTTGGGTGTGCGTTCTTCGCATTAGTTCCATCGGCTAACTTTCTCCATGTCCACAGTACCAAACATGTTTGGTGCGTGACAGCGGTCTCTAGTGCCTCGACTGGCATGTTCCACGGTACATACAGGTCTCCGTCTCCGATGCTGACCCAATTAAAATTCTGAAAATTATTCTGAAAATTATTACACACCATTATTTTCAAATTATATCCTATCAATAAAATATCTTAGAAACTAAGATAATAGAATTTTAATAAATTTTAATAAAATAAAAATACTCTGAGTTGACCAGATTCGAAGCTTCCTTTGAATAATAAAATTATGCTTAATATAATTTTCTCAATCTTTCATTTTCAATAAATTTACAAATTTAAAAGGCTATCCCGTGGAAACCAAACTATTAATTAATATCAAATTATCAAATAATATGACAATTTTCTTATATTTTATTATATGTGGGAGCGATTACTGTTTAATGTTACATCTGATAAAATTAAATAGAGAAATTCTAAAAATAAAATTAGATTTAGCTATTTTTAGTTTACATTTAGCTGGGGTATCGTCACTATTAGGTGCGATAAATTTAATTAATTTTTAGTATTTATATATATTTTTACACTCCGTCGACTAGCACGCTTGGACGTCTCTGTTTCGAACGGATTAGGTGAGTTTTGCGTCCTTCATCCGATTTGATGCATTCTGACGTTCTCCATTTCGTTTACAGCCGTTTGTGCGTCATTTCCAATGCTGTGCTTGTTCTGACCGTCTGGGCGCTGCCTTGCAGCCTCCACAGGTGAGTTTGGCGTCTTCGAGCCGTTTTGACGCGTGCTGACGCTTTCCGTTTCGTTTTCAGCCGTTTTCGCGTTGTCTGCAACGCTCTGTACGTCCGTGCACACAATCGACGCATCCGTTGGGTTTCCGAAGGTGTTTGGCCCATCTGGACACTGCCTTGCAGCCTTGATAGGTGAGTCTGGCAGTTTGGTCTTCTTTCGAGGTGTACTGACGTTCTCTGGTGAGTTTGTAGGCTTTATCGTGTCCGTATCGACACTTGGCACGTCCCCAGTGCCCGCTCGACGCGTCCGCCTGGCCTCTCAACTCATCTGTCTGACTCCTCGACCCATCCGTTCGGTGTCCAGGGCGATTCATGTCGCATGCACGCCAACTCGTGCTCCCAAGGCGTACATGCGGTATTCCAATGCTACCCAGGTCCTCTGACTCGATCAACACGGTTGCGAGTGCGCCCAACTCGTTCGGGGTGCCCACAGACTCGATTCCTTGGCCTGCATCTCCGTCTGCCTCATCGATGCTTACACGCTCGCTCGTACCCCTTTCACAGCTCTCCGACTCGACTCCTTCAGGGACGATGCACGCACTCAGGTGTTGCTAGGACTCCCAGTGGGTCTGTTGTGTCCATGGCTGCAGCCTCAATCACCTTCGTGCGGTATATTTTCCAATTTCATCCGTTTGGTGCGAGCTCGGGAATTTTGACCTCTTCACTTGTTTCTCCAGTAGGTTATATTTCTTCTGGTCCTTTTCCTTTCCTTCTGGCTAGGCAGAGCCAGGGCTCATAAATACAGAAATGCCAGAAAGGTCGACAACACTACGTGTGTGCCTTGAGGGCACAAAAACGCGAGCGGGCGAAGTCGAAGACTGGCTGCTTGGGCGACGGCGACAGTACAGGCACGAAGTTGGATGCTAGAGATGCGAGACACAACGTAGCGGTGACGGATGGCCTTGGAAACCGGTCAGATGCGTCAAGGGAGCACAGGGACATGCCAGACATTTGAAATGGCACAGATACAACCACAGAGATGACAGAGCCCATCAGTACATGTTGATATGCTATGAAAACGCGAAACTTACCTGTTGAAATGGGGAGATGCAACAAGGTTGAGCCCAGAAGCCGTGCGGGCACACCAAATGTGTGCACAGATGCGTATACCATTGCAAACCACGCGAATACGGCTATAAATACACAGGAATGTGTCAGTATGTGCCCAGCAGACCCAATGCGGCCAGACCTGCCTGGTGGCAGCAGGCTGTGCACAGGGGAGTCGGGCAGACTCCAGCATCTTGAAGATACGTAGAAGACACGCATACGTGTGCACAGCATTGCCAAAAACTTGAGAGGGCGTCAGAACGGCCAATGTACCTGCCAGAGGCACAGGATCGCACATAGATGAGCCAGTGAGGCTTGGAAGCAAAAGAGATGCGTCGGATACATGCGGGCAAGCGCTGAGCATTGCAAACGACTCGAAGATACCTGAAACACGTCAGAAATCGTCAGAAAGCCTGCAAATGACTGGAAAATGTCATACTCGCCTGCTGGAAGCGCAAGATCGCGCAGAGGAGCCACCGAGACTCGGAAGCCTCTTGGATATGTTGGACATGTGCAAGCACATACAGAGCATTCGAATCAACGCGAAAACAACTGCAAAACAAGGGGGAGACATCAGTATAATCCAAAAACACACAGAAACTGCCTAACTCACCTATTGGCGCAAAGGAATGGTACCTAGGCATGGTGGATAGCTTGGGAAATGTTGCGGATGTGTCAAACATACACAGGGGCGTGTACAGCTTCAACAATGACCTGAAATCGGCTGAAATTGAGCACAAAGATGTCAAAATGCGTTAAAATGAAGCCAAAAAAGCCAAACTCACCTATAGGGCTCGAAATCAAAATTCCGAAGCATCTCAGATGATGGAGACACATCAGGGATGAAGGGATTGATGGATATGCACACAGAACATGCCACTTGTGACCCTGGACATACATACTTGTCAAATGCTTGTCTTTGGCCAGTGTGTTGAGGTGTTGGGGATAGACAAGAAGGTTGCGGTGAGGGTTGAGGTCGAAACGGCTGGTGGTAGGGATGGAAAACAAAGCAGCCTGGACAGCATGAGCAGTAGCGACGACGTTTACAGTCAATGCAACAGTGCAGAGATGTACCTGGGTGGTGGGGACACGAAACGCAGTGTAGACGCAACAAACGGCATTGGCAGCCATACGGACGTGTTGAGCGGGCACTGGGATGTGCCAAGCATCAAGACGAACGTGATAATGCCTGCAAATGCACTGGAGATTGTCAGAATGCCCCAAAAGAAGAATAATCCGCCTGACTCACCTATAGAAGCTGCAATGCAGCCCTCAGATGGTCCGAACGGCGTCAGAGACCACACAGATGGGTTGAGTGCACGAAAGGACATGCACTGCGTTGAAAACGACGTAAACCGCCTGTAAATGAAACACGAATCGTCAGAACGCCCGGAAAGAATAAACCGCCAGACTTACCTGTTAGAGGCGCAACTGGTGGCCTGTAGACCAGACGAATGGCTGCGGGAACCGCACGGACGCGCATAGCAAAAACTCACCTGATGCGCACGAAATCGCGACACTCAAAGTGTGCCGATCGATGGAGACAGGTTGGCGTTGGAAACGCTAGTGTATACATACCCTGGAACGCGCCAGTTGAGGTGTCGAAGACCGCAAGTCGAACGATTGCGTTCAGACGAGTCGAGAACGCATGTGAGGCGATCGAGCGAATTGTTGAGGGTGAGGGAGCTGGCAATGGCAATCAAAACTGAGAGTGACAGTGACAGCACAACTATTGGAACCAGATTATTGTCAACCAACCTGTCCAGTACTTATCTACTGCTACCTGTACCCCATTACAGTAATGGTTAAAAGTCAAAATGCTCTGCGAGCCCACCCTACAATATATTGTAGGCACCATAAAATCCATCGGAAGCACCACACTATGGTGAATACCGGCAGAATGTGGCAGGGGAATTCCGACACAGTGAAAGACCCACATGGTTCAGACGTCGAGGGCTGCACCTCCGCGTCAAACGTTTGTGCTTCCACGTCCTCGGTTTGCGCATAGTTAACTGTAGGCAGGTCATGTTTAACACATGCGGATAAACGGAAATACATACCCTCGCAAATGGGTGGCCCTTCACTTACGTTGTGATTGGTATTGACTGTGTCACACCCACTCTCGACTTCACCGGCTCCAGCATCATTGGAACCAATATCTGCCACCCCATGGGATTTCCTGCTGCCCCTGCTTGCCATTCACTTAAAAGAAGATTAATTTTACAATTGAAAAGTGTCCTGATACTCACATCTGGTTGTAGAGTAGGATTTGGGTGGTATTCTGTATGAAAGAGGGGAGGCAGGAAATGTTCAGTGCGCGAGAAAATACGAATCGGGTAACGACTTCACGCACCATAACTTACGGCTAGGATGTGATTTCGAACGCAGGTTCTGGCTAACATCAGTCAGAAAGGCATCACCGTCAACAAATTTGGCATACCTCATCATTGGCGGGTGTTAGTTTCCTGCCACGCAGCAATCTTGCCTCCCACAATGCTGGTTCTAGCACTTCAGTCCGCAATGCCATGGGTCATACAGAGATGCCCATAGCTGGGTCCTCCTCAGTGAGGGCCTCCAGTTCAGCTGGAGGAGTTCGGCGACAAGTCGTTGCTGGTTCAGCTTGGACTCGAAGTCTCGTACAAAGTAATGGAAGACGGCCAAGCATCCTCTCACATAGTACTTTCTTGTGTAGAGGTTATTAAATGCTTTGAAAGATGGATGCAGTCCTGGAAGGGTCGAGGTGAGTGTCTTTGTGATGAACTCGTCAGGATCAGCTTCGGGGGAGGCTGGGTGTAGTCAGTCAACGGTAGTGGAGGCATGATCATTCGCTGCTGTCTGGCAGGAGATGAGCTGAGGGTCTGCAGTGCAGCCAAGTCAACTCACCTGCGACGTGGGTTGTAGCGTTGTTCGAGCGGGTTTTGCCAAGGTCTTGAGAAATAACGTGAAACGACCAAGATGGGAAATGTGTTAATGTCGGCATCGGTCCTATGGCGTTGCAGAGGCCATGTCCCACTCATTGCCACAGTAAGGGTCCATCGAGGTTGAGGTTGGCAGTGCGGAATATGGCAGGACTCTTGATTTGTTGGGTTGCCCCAATCGTCCAGACCTGAGACAGAAAGACTGGAGTTGGGTGACGAGACCGCCTGGTGGTAGCGAGGAGACATAGGTCGGGCTAAAGTGACTCGATTATCATACAGAATAGGTTGGGATGTCGTGCTCACCATGGATGGCATCGAAAATGCTTGCAAGAGTGGGGACAAAGACTGCGGGAGGTAGACAATGTTCGTGGTTGGATTCAGCGAGCCGGTGAGCAATGCATGTCAAGCGGGATGACATCCACTTACGTATTATAACCTACACCTCCCAAGGGCGTCCTCAAATCACTGTCAGCCCCAGATTAACATTCCATCCATCCGCTAGGTATAGTAACGAGCGCTCATATTGATGGTACGCTCTTGATATGCATACAATCGAGGAGTCCAAAGCGCTGGGAAAGAAATATGTAATTCAATAATAACAAACCTAAGTAACTCGAGTCAAAGAATTTCGGGGCTCATATTACTTCAGGGCTTATGTAATCAATGACAGCGACAAACTTATCAAGTCAAAACCAGGGTTCATGGCTGTGGACTTACCCTAGATTCCATATATATATGATGGAAAAGTCACCAAACGATGCGAAGTCCGGTCGTGGAACACGACGAACAGGTGTAAGACTTGAGATGGTTATGGTACAGAAACAAGATGTAATCAAGCGGAGCTTGAAATCCACGTGACCTTACCAATCACCAACAAGTGCCATAATCTCAGTTCATTTCATTTCAGTTCTCCAACAGTGGACATAGTAGTATTACTGTAAAATTGATGCTGAAAATGTCACTCGAGCACCAGAGATCAAGGTCATCTGTCATCACAACAGCACACCAAATGATCAGCAAAGGACTGCTGTATTTTCCAAGCTAAAATTTGAAGTTATCAAATACATTACTGGCAAAGCCATCATTGGCGCCATCCTCCATCGCAACTTGCTCAAGTTCCATCTCTTCATCCAAATCCTTCTCGCCATGCAGCTCGTCATTACTGTCCTCCACCTCGAAGTCCGAATTGACCCAGTCCGAATCAGAATCGGAGTCCCGATCCATCAAGCTAGGGTCAGCGTTCAAATTGAGCGCATTAAGTTCACCATCATTGTCTTCCTGACTCATGCTAGCTCGGATTGATGAACCAGAAAGTCCTGGGCTATCTTTAAAGTAGTCAGAAATGCGGGGAGTGGCAGATCAAGAGACTTGACCTACCATGAGCATACGTATGGCCAATCCCGAGGCCCCAGTGATATCGCATTGCCATGTCTTGGTCAACGAATCTGCATGTATGAGAAATCAGAAAAGTCACAAAAGGGGCCAGAAGAGCCACTTGCACCTGTTGACATAGTACCGCTTCCAATCAGCCGCATCTCTAGCATTGCGAGACATTGCGATCCCGTCCGGGTGCACTTGTCCATCAGCAAAGGCGGGTATGATGTGGCAGCACCTTAACACGTCTGCAGGGTCAATGAAGTCAAATGCATCCGCTTCAGCCATAGGGGGGAATTTCACTGAATCGAGGGTAGTATGATCCCAACCCGCAGAACGATTTAGTACTTCAAACCATCGTACCCACAAAAATTCGATCCGACGTGACTGGTAGTCCCTAAGCCCAGGGCCTACGTATATTGCGTTTGTATGATATATGCCAAGAACACGAGCATAGCAGAATGGGTGTGCAGATGGTTGGCGGGACAAAAGCATGACATCGCGATGATCAGTGCGAGGGTTCACCGTTTCTTGTGCCCTGCGAACATCATAAGTGGTGTAATTGATACGGAACAAATTATGTCGATAGATTCGTTCGTCTTTCAGGACTACTTGGCTCAAGTCTGCATCCAGAATGTTGGTCTCGTCATGGGTCCAAGAACCCTGCGCATCACAATGGAGGATTTTCACGCGAGGGAGAAGATGGGTCTTCAGCTTTGGAATAAAGTCCTATCCCAGAAGTATTAGTGCTGAACATCGACAGACAGAAGGGAACGACTGACCTTTACAGCAGGGTCATCAGAGTTGCGCGCTTGAAATAGCACGATATTTTCAGGAAAGTTTTGTGACTGCCCAATAGTGTGGTGTATATCAGGCCTATTCGGCACGGGATCTTGATGATAAGCACGCAAAGCGGCTAACTTAGTTCGGATCTGGCGAATTCGTTCTTGGCGGCGCTCGATAGATACCAATTGGGGGATAAATGCTTTGCGACTCGTTCTAGTGAACCTACTTTTTCCGACGCGGTGCTCGAGTTCTCCCTGCCAGAATTTAGTCATGAGGAATGATGCAATGGAAGTCTCACCAGTTGTGTTGAAAAGGAGTCCGTCGTACCGAACATCTTGATCTGATCATGATAATCCCCGAGTGCGTGTACCTTGTAAGTGCAGAGGTTCAGCGTTTTTGGCCGGCGCACATCCACTGCCGGGGAATAGGCCGTTTTGGAAGGGCCCCCTTGAGCCTTTCTTTGTCGTCGAGACTCAGCTTCGCGGCGCAATTCTTTTGTCGCAAAGGTTGGGCATGTTTCAGAAGAAAAGTTGCGCATTTGCTGAGCCAACTGCGCAGTTGTGTGTTCCATAATGTCGAGAGTGTAGTCCGTGTGCATGCGGAGCTTTGCGAGGGCATGCCAATGACATAACAAGAACAGAAGCCGCTGAACCTGAGAGTTATGGGGCTCAGGAAGGAGATTCTCGAAAACCGGAAGAGCACACTGCCATACAGAAACCATTAGAAACCGGACTGGCAATCATCTAAAGAAGTCACACCTGCAGTAGATCCTTGAAGTCTCGAGCAGTCATCTTCTTCAACTCCGAGCAATTCTCCCGAAAGCGGCGGATTGTGTCTTGCCCAAAAGTGGGAACTTGACGATATCTAGTGCTTATTAAGCTCGGCGAAATATACAAATATTTCATGCTTACCGTTTGTCCATTTCTGAAATCTGAGACTGTTTTAAGGTCTCAAGGATCCGCAGTAGATGAATAAAAATGGCTTTCCATACTCCTAACTCAAATTCATGCAAAAGGTCAACAACCAACATGACAAATAGATCAAAGCCAGTATGGCTTAACTTCTCTGAAAAGGCATTCTGCTTGTGTCATCATTAGCTCGACATGACGTGGTATAAACCTCAATGGCAGACCGTTGTTGGGACCAGTGATTCATCCTTCAAAAGCTCTTCAACTTGTATCCCATCCACAGCATAATGCTTCTCATATATTAGTTTGCGAGCTGACATGATTTTTTCATGGCAGTGGGCAGTGTCAGAGCGAGATAAAAGCCTGCATTGCAGTAGGTCTGATTCCATGGCAAGAAGATGAGCACAAGATTTTGGAATAAGACACCGAGGGCATGGGCATTTTCCCAAGTTCCTGATGGTCGCAATTAAAACTCTGAATATAAGTCATGTTAGCTAGTGGTATCAGAGAGTAACACAATCACATACTTTTCTGGATAATCCACAGAATAAGTGAATATTCAAGGATATATGCAATGCTTGACTTGGTCCTGGCAAGTTATCACGATGCCATGTTCATATGCTTCCAGGAACTTGACATCCAGAAGGATACGCCACTGCGCATGGAAAAACTCTCTGCAACAATGAGTTAGGAGGGCATCACTCAGCTTTGCTCCTGACTGCTCCATCACAAAATCCTTGAACGCGGCTGGAAGCTATTCTCACAACAGTGATGGTTAGCAGTTGAACCCACAGAAGGTAACTCACTGATTGGAAGTAGGCGACATGAGAACATAGGTTTGAGCTTGGCTCGCAGCGCATGTACTTCGACTGGTTACCAAAGTAGAGGTAAAGTGGCCAAAGCTTTGCGCTCCCGAACAAGGTAAGCTGTGTGGCGTCCGACCAGAACATGAGCACCGCAATACAACGTGGTAAGTCACAGTCAGGTTCGCGAGGTGAAGCTAGGAGTTGTTCTTGAGCTTTGATGAAAGCATCCGACGCGTACAGTTCTCCATGGACTCTGACGTCACGGGCTTTGTTCGGCGGATGCCACCGGAGCTCGTAAGGTTCATAATGGTAGATACGGTGGTGAAATGGATCTGAAAGCTTATCGCGAATGATTGAAACCAGACGACGGTGATGAAAGTCCGGAACTGTATAGTCACAGGGACCCGGATTTGGCGTCCGGCGGTGAAAGGGGACGGATATCGTGATAGGTGAGCGACTCCAGCCAGTGCTAGCCTCTTGTCCATCATCTGAACCGCTTCCCAACTCCTTGTTGATTGCCTTCCAGTTGGTATTTCGGACATCGTCCGGATTGTATTCTAAATCTCCAATAATATCAAGAAGAAGCTTGAAGTTTTCATGAGATTTCTGTGGCCCGTGGTTCCAATACCAGTCACCTAGTCGCAATGAGCTTTCGTTTGGATAGGGATGGAATGGGTTGTCGGGTGCAGAGGTGATGGCTGGTATTGAGGAGTTGGCGGTAAAAGGCAGCTGGGACAAGTATGTCTGCATGTTGGTGGATTGCTCGTCGGGATCATGAGAAGGAAGTCCGATGTCGGACCTAAACACGCGGACAAGACCAAACTTATTCGGTTGAGTCTTGAACATCGAACAGGATGCTGAAACTGGTGGCGTCAGACGCGACAAGTGAGATTCAGATGCTCCTTGGTCGGATGGGCCTTCCGACGACTGTACTCCAAGCGGAGGAAGTGGCATAGGACTTTCGGGAAGCATGTCACGAAAACGAAGAGGTAGCTGACGATTGAGCCGACGTGGTCTCCGTTGTGCCAAGGGTAGCGCCTCATCTTCCAACTGCGGGGCTTCGGGTGTATGATTTCCGCAAGGGATCTACGCCGACTTGGTCAGAATGACAAAACTCGATCCCCACACATACCGGTTCGGAATGGGATATGTTATCACCATCATTAGCGCTTCCAATGCTAGGCTAGATCACCTCAGTCAGAACGGCGAGATTTAATAAAAATATTCTAGCACACACCGGTTCAGGATGAGGCAGGACACTGTCACCCTCAACCCGTTCTGCTTGAGCTTCTCCCAAGCCCGTTCGCAATTTTTTTCGTTGATATACCTCCTTAGCCTTAGATAGCACTCCAGAAAGTCGTTTCCTTCCTTTTGTGCATCCCCGTTCGTGCTTGGTGAAGTCAGAAACACGGGAGAAGGAGCGGCCACAGACGCAAGTCTGGAAAAATTGTTCGGCCATTGAGCCTGCCACGAGCTGTGATGAACCTGAAATCGCTCAGTCTCAGTTCCACAGGAGTGTCCAAGGCCTACCACTGGGGCATGGAAATTTAGTTCACAGCCACCCAAATCCGAGCTGGTGTCGCGGCCCGAGCCTGCGGGAAAATTGGAGTTTGACAACAAGCAAGGCGAGCGGTGATGAGCTCAGTGCCGACGTGATCATGAAGATGGGAGTAGACATGACACCAGAAACGAGGAAATGCACGTCTACTCGGATGTCCGTCTTCCGATTATCAGACCCCCTCATTTCACGTACTAATGACTGTGTTTGGCTGATCACTGTTGGCTCAGATGGTGAGAATCGTAGCACACATGCACTCCCAAATTATTTATTGACACAAACACAAAGACATCGCATTGATTTCACAACTCGTCACAACTATCAATATAAAATGTATGGTGCAAATAAATTCCCGCTCTTTTCACTCCTCCATCGCGTTGTCATCAGAAAGCTCTGACCGCTTCGGAGAACCAACATGAGATGCCACGGTGGTGGTCTTCTTGGATGAGGAGAGAGACCTCAAGTTGTCAGTCGCCTTGGGCTTTCCTTTCTCCAGTAAACTTGGGGGCACATAATCAGCATATGGTAAGACTTTCAGTTTCTTTAAGTCTAGCTGATAAACATGCGACCCGTTTGCGTCCTGGGAGGAGCATCTGGACGTGGCGTGATGACCCAGCTGCAAAGCATATTAGTTAACGGTGTAAGAAGAAAAGATACATATACAGTTTAGAGACGACTTCGAGTTCAACAACGGTGCCATCAACGATTTTGTTCTCATATTCAGTAGGAGGGATGACCTTCTCGTGAGAGCCTCAAATGTCCAGAACATTGATAGTGACTCCAAACAAATTGTTCATGTTGGCAAGGGCTTCGTAGCGCTTCTGTGGGTCAAGCAAATCTTTGAGAAAAATGGTTCCTACAGTGAATGAACAAGTTAGCACCAAATCTCATCGATATCTTGTCGATCACTTCGTACCATTGGCTTTCATCAGTAACTCCAAAGTTATGCTGCAGTGTTTCAAGGCTGCAGCCCTTACTTTGCTTACGAATAATAAGTAAGGAAGATAGACAAACCAATATTCCTTACTGGGGCTCAGCAGTACGGAAAAGTAGACCGTTCAAAGCCGCAGCTGAACATGCAACTGCTTCCTCCGGATATTCATCGGGTGAGAGCAGATAGAGTTGGAACTGATTTGCAGATCCAGTCTGCCAAAGTATCCAAGGGCTCCGAGCTGACTGACGTGTAGTTCAAGTGAATCGGCCAACCGACTACTGTTTGTAGACTACTCACGGAAAGAAGGGTTGTCAGGACAGCCAACATAGCACTGCACATGTAAGTTGCGTCAGTACTGCCAAACACGAGTGTGCCAGAAGTTTACATTGTGGTGAGATGCTAGCTGGACACAATCATGTCAAAACGGCTGCGTACATCGTGAATGATGACCTCCTCGACACCGTCTTCTATGGTATAGATATCAAGGTTCTCCAGGGCATATCCATCCTACCAATGGAAGGTCAAGGCGACACACTTTTGGATAATAAAAAAAGCTATTCAAACCTTTTCCAAATGGAGCACACCGCCATAGGCAAGAGAGCGACCGAGTAGGTCAACGGCACATGCCCAGATAGTCGTGGACCTCAGCTTCATAGAGAGGGCCTATAGTGTAAGCGATATCTGTACAGCGGGGATGGAAGTGAGTAACTATGAAGTGAAACCATGAGTATTCACCATGGAGTAAGAGAGAGAAACCGACCTCCAATGTCCGTCTGCTTGACCACTGTAAATCACTCTGGGGGATAAGGACGTGGCCCATAGACAACATCCCAAGACCGCCCAATTCCTTCGGCGTGTAGAAGATAGCTGGCGGGAAACGCGATGGCATCTTACTGTTCAAGCTGATCTTTACACGCGTCTGAATCTTGTTCTCGGCTTTGACAAGGGCACCCAAAAGTTCATTTGTATGCATGACAGCTTCGCGATAGTATGTCATCAGCCTAATTGATGCAATATTCCACTTATTGACAATCTTGGAGAACGTCGTCGAACCCGAACCCATGAGGACTTGGCGGATACAGTTGTTGAACTGCTGGATACCTGGATGGGAACACATCAGTAAAGGGCACCGATATGCATCCAACTGGATAATGATTTACCGTCATCAGAAACACGCAGGAATGCCATAGCAAGGGATGAGTTTGTCATAGGTATCGAAAAACTCTATACCAGCCTCCTTGAATGCACGCTGGGTCAAGAGCAGACGTTTGATACGTGACAAACCTGAACAAATAAATGAACCGAGTCCGTTGCCATAAAGGATGGAAGCTTACATTCGTGTGGGTTGTCGTAGGCTTGCTCGATGAGTGCCAGTTCCTCACGTTGCGACTGTTTAAGGCGACCCTTGACTGAGTACGCCTCTTTAAGCTTTTCAAGAGCCAAGACGATAAGAAAGGGATTAATTAAGGGAATGAAAGTAGGTCTTACAGGAATGGGATAGGCGCAAACTTTCGGCTTTCAAGCCAGTGGACAGTGGCCATGTAAATTGTGACGGCCTCTTCAGCACTGACATACGGTCCATCCTTGAGATAGCCGCGCTGCCTCTCTTGTTCAGCTTTCAAGTATAATGCATTAAAAGAGGGTGAGGCAGGAAATCACATTTTACTTATGGGTGAGACGCCAAGTTCTTCTTCACGACCGCCTTGTCGACAGTGGCACCATGCCGGATACGCTCCCGGTTATAATGGGCAACACTGACCCACCAAGAGTCTGCCTTGTTCGAGGGAGGGGGGGGGCATCCATAGCAAATATTGTCCATTAAATGGCGGTCGCGCGTCACAGGCCATGTCGATGATGGCGCTGTATATGAGATCCGGCTTCCTTCGTCGAGAAGGAAGGTGACCGCCCTAAGTAAATAGAATTCTTGTCCATTAAATAGCGATCGCGCGTCACAGGTCACACCAGACTTTATACATAGAATAGATGCGTAAACCTACTGAATATGAAACGACAATAAATGCATACCTTGCAGTGAATCAACAAGTTGAGCATGTTGTAACCCTGCCTGCAAACCTGCAAACCAGCCTTGACCCAATCCAAATGCATTGTTTGGAAAAATTTAGTCACATTCAGTTGACGGAAGAGGTTCTTCCTCGTCATAGCCTTCTCCGAATGGGCCTTGAGCTCGTTCAGAACGAAGAATTCTTCGGATGATGGTATGGCGATAATGGACGGACCTGGGGAGCGAGTTGTAAATGAGGGAAAGGGGCGAAATCATTCCTCACTGCCAAGGTGTTGAACGTGGCCATTCCAGGAGAACCCAAGTTTGAGCCTCTTTACCGTGACATGGACACGTTTGACTCGGGCTGGAACGAGTTTAACGATATCAGCAAGCCATTATTCACCAACAGATTCGTACCGAGTACAGTCGCTTTCCGAGTGCACCCCAAGCGATACAAGTTGGCCATGACAGGTAGGGTGAGTGACCAAGAGCGGTAGGAAGGTCCATTGATGGCGGAGGACGTTCGCCGACGTTACACAGCGGGCAGTCAGAGAGGGGGAGGTGAGGGCAGAGGGAAAGGAACTCACCGCAGGCGTGGTCATACGAGGTAGCCTCATGATGTGACACAAGGATCACAAGGATCACAAAAAAGTACGTACCGTGTACTAGGAAGCCCGGCCTATCGGCTCCAAGTTGAATGCCGCCTGCGTTGCTATTGATCTCTTCTTCCCATATATACAGTAGGGACTCCGGGTTAGTCTCCCCAAGGCAGACCAAAGATTCGATGGAAGATAATCGTTCCCTCTGCGACTTACTCCGGGTGCATGAAAGGAGAATAATGTCAATTTCTCACGCTCATCCTGAAAAGGGAACACTTTTGAAAGTTGCACTTGTCACGCATTACTAAGCTCTTCCCCAGAACCCTTTGCAAGCAAACCCCTCTTAACACCTTAGGCCCTGAATCCCGTCACACCATGCAATGTCCAGTTTTCACTGGGCTAGTCATTGCCTGGCGACTGCTCCGCCACCATCACTGACACGTCGCCATCGCTCCAAGGATGAATTTATTCTCGACCACGTCACTTGGCTCAGGTGAGTGTTTTCGATCTTTGGCGTTCGACTGATATTTCTAGATTCAATTTTCAATCTTCCGCGTCGTTGCGGCATAGGTCTGAGGACCTCACAGAGGCGTTTCGAAGGGTCCCCAGGTGGTTGCATGGCTCGCATGTTTGCATGTTTGCATGGTAAGCTCTTTTGCCTTCTCGTGTCCAGCTAATGTTTTGCAAGTTTGACTTTGATTCTTTCACATCGTCGTCGATGTCTATGGACCTCATTTGGACGGTCACAGGGACTAATGGATGACCTTGATGACATAGGCAAGTTGTCATTTCGTGATCTCTGGTATGGGCGGATGCGCTGACACTCCGTGGACAGTTGTGCACCTTCGATTTGCCGTCAGGCGATGTTGCCGCCGCTTCCTGTGTCACAACCCTCGCCGTCGCCGTCACCTCCATTTCATTCGCCAGCAACGTCGCTCGTCACCTTGCTCTCAACATCTCTTGTCTTGTTGCCATCGTGCTCAATCCCTTCGCATGCGTTTTTGACTGATCTCAAGGTATTGCACCCCCCCTCCTCCCCAAGGTCTCCGACTGCCGTGTTCTGACGTTCTCAGATGGTTTTTACAGGTGTCCCTGTGTTGTTCTTGATCCTTGGTGTGTCTGTGCACTTTCTCGACCCTTCTGTGTGGTTTCTGGTGAGGTTCAACTGATCCTCGCGCCCTCTTGTGCCTCTAGCACGTTTAGGTAAGTTTGGTTACTCTTTCAGCACTTACTAACTTTCCATGGTGTGTTTGCAGTGGTCTTCGTATCGTCAATAGCACTTGGCACATCTCTGTGCTGGCGAGATGCATTTGTGTGGTTCCCGGAGTCGGTCGGTTGAGTATAGAGGCGTGCAGACATCATGAGAGAGTGCGAGAGAGCATGTGGGCGACACGAATGGCTTTGGAACCCATGCAAACACACATAGTAATAGTAACTTGGATGTATCAAATATCACTGAAAAGGCAAAAGCACTATAAACAACTCATTGAACCAGCGCGATGATACTATGGACGTGCTGTGCTATTCTACATACAACGAAATTACTAGTGTACTATAATACAGCATAACATCATTATGATGGTGCTATTTTCTGGTCACTATAACTGGTACACATCAGAGACCAGTTGTCAACATGCCCGATGAGCCACTTTGCCATTCTGATTCTTGACCCGCCCATCATAATCTGCCAGGCATACATTCAGATCTCCTATGAAGGTACAGTTCACCAATGTCATACATATAAAACGAGTAATCAACAATATGGACTTGATCCGTGTAAAAGAAATATCATCGTGTGGTAGGTATGACAAGTGAATCCAGAACCTGCAGTATATCCACCTTAAACCTGCCAAGGTTTGTGCTGGTGTCTTCACCTTGGTAGTATGCTCTGTGATAGTATCAAACAAGCTCAGGGCCAAGGATTTTTGCGAATCTATCTTCGAAGTTCTTGATTTTTTGCAGGGCTAACGCCAGCATATGCACAGCCTCCTTCTTCTGGATGAGTGCAACGAACCAGCACTTTGCAAGTTCCTCATATTTGGGACGCCCATTCAGTTCCCCTGTGAAAGCGACCTTTATTGTTGGAATCAGTAACAAAAGCAACTCAAAACATCATGCAAGAACAACTGACCAACATTCTGGCAAATGCCTGGTCGAGGTTGGTTTCTGCCACTGCAATGAGATCTATGCTAGAGGGTCGAGTAGACTTGACACAAAGGGCCTCCAACTTTGAGAGGCCTGCCTGCGAAGAAGTTGATGATACATCACTGCCATTTCGGCTGTGGCACAAAGCGGAGATGATGATTCACAAAGTGACGGCATAGAAGAGTCAGAGTCTGTGGGACTGGTGGGTCGTCCCATTGGCCAAGAATTGGTTCGCAGGCAAAAGGAGGTAGAGGTCAAATCATGAGGCTCAGGATAATCCTGCGTCGTAATGGTGGGGTTCATGGTGAGTGTAGAATGGGTTTTGAAAGTGCTGGCTCAAGATACGCTCTCACCTTCACGTACTCATTTTAAGCGATGCTACGAGGTCCTCTAAGTGGCTGTGCTGATTAGCCCGATTGAGGACTTGGATCATTTGCGCAAAGGTGATGTGGAAGTGGCTGTGATGATCAGATAATGTGAGTGCAGATGAATTTGCTGGACCTCTGAGTGGCTGTGGTGATTAGCCCGATTTGGGCAGAACACCTGATTGAATGGAAATAGATGTTGGACTTTAAGAGATCTATTACATAGCCGTGTCGCCGTATTTTCAGGACATGCAGTAAGGCCGCAGGTGGACAGGCTAGAAATGTATATCAACTTGGCACAGTGTTACTAACAGGTGCGATTATTGTCATCAGAATGAGGTTCATCTACACTCAACCCAACGTTTCCCAGTGCGACCTCGACGACTACGCCCCACTCGAACATCACACTTGGGATCGGCTTTTTTCTTCTTCAGATCCAGCGGCCTCGTCATGGATCCCAGATGGGACTTGTCCTGAAGTTCCCCAGATGACTGAAGCAGTCGATTTCGCTGGTGTGCTGAACCAGCTTATTTCTAGTGGTATATAACCGGCTGTGAACTCAATGATATGGTACTAATATTTCTAAAATTGCTGGCAGACCTGGACGCCCCCGAACAGCTCCAAAATTTGGGCGTTCCAGTGCCAGGTGCCGCTCACATTGCCAGTTCATCTAGTAGGATTACATTGGGAGATATACACCCATCCCACCCGCCCCAAACCTCATCTATTATCAACAGCAGTAAGTGTGCGAACAACCCACCCTGCTGGATGTGTCTTTCCCTGACAAATTTGTCCGCAGATCCTGGCTCAGAAAATGACACGCCAGGACCATCTGCACCATTTCCAGAAGACTCGGTCACTGTATTTTTCCCTGTGGATACTGGCGCAATGAACGAGGGAACAGGCGACGAGTCAGTGGTGCAAGCCCCCGCGATCCATGCTATCATAGATACTAGTCTCAATGCCATGCTACTTGCCGATGTACCCGGTAAGTTTCACTCAAATTATTTAACCACATAAACTAACTTCATCCAAAGACCACTTAGAATTCCTACGAGTAATCTTACCCCTGCCCGGCTGGCGGCAGCTATATAAATCTTCGGTCATGTTCATGTGGTCATACCAAGCACGCATCGAACTATTGCCGGACTTCAATTCAATTGTCGGTATCGCAATAGCTCAATTTCTAGCATCCAGACGCAAAAGACTGCCAAATTGGGCTCCAGAGGACCATCCCATCCAACTGTTGTCCTCGGAGGGCGAGCCCGTTGCAATGCGAACGCGATTGAATGAAGGACCCTTCAGGAAAAGGTTTTACGCCACAGTAAGGATATTTTCCGTCATCTGCATGTGCTAATACACTTTTCAATACAGGTCACCGCTGTCAGAGTCCATTTCCTTGAGCACACGTTCAAGGTAGCGCAATATCTCGTCGTCGACCATCCGGAATTGAGCCCACCGTGGAGAGGGATCCTCCGCTCTTGGAACCACCAGGATGGCATAGCAGTCCACCATGCCCAAGTACTGGTGAGGTGGGACCCTCATTATGGGTTCCCCCTCCTGCACAACTACATTCTCACATCAGACGTAATTGTAGTATGTTGCCCTTTTTTTATGATTCTGTTAGTTTATACCTTGACCGGCAGGTGGACTGGTTCGAGGGCATTGACATTTTCGACTTCATCGTCCACACCATCGGGTGGACGACCTCGCCTGGCTGTATAATTACACAAGAATACAGAGAGCAGGGCGACCTCAGCATCTGGCGTCCGATTATACCGAACAATACCTTTCTGGCGACGCTGATCAGTCTGGTGAGTCTCCATTTAAGTAACTATTATACAATTCACATGCCCCCTTAGGTAGTAGTTATGATTGAACAGTATTTGGGTCGGTTCAACAGGACAGATAGCAATATTCGCGCCAAAGGTGCCCGGCTCAAGCGCATGAGGGCAGTTCGTGCACAACTACTGGACTTCTTCGAAAGTATCGATAATCTTAACATTGTATCTGTAAGCTACGAGGACTGCGTCAAGGTGCAAAAGGGCAAGGCGGCAATGAAACAGAGAGTCGAGTACAGTATCAGCCAATTTCCGTGTCACTCTAATATGTACAAATTGTAACATTTAAGTATTGTTTTATTCCAATTCTACCTACGGACAAACATGGGCACATAGCTACAAGTGCTGAATCTCTGTCGACACTCGAAGATGCGAAAGTGAAGTTGTGCTCGTAGCTTCAAGACACTTGAGAGGAGACGAGGCTCGACAACCGCCACATTCGTTCATCAAACGTGTCGGGTGCGGTCGACCGTTGTTGGTGGGATCCCGCTGTCGACTCCAGTCGCGTAAGATACGCGTTGAACACAGAAAGTCAGTCCCAATACACTTTGGGAGGAGACGAGATGGGGGTCGAGCAAGCTCGACAACTGCCAATCTCGTCTTCTTCAAAGGTGTCGGGTACGGTCGACCGTCGGTGGGATATTGCCGTCGGCTCCAGTCGTGTCAGATACGTGTTGAACGCAGAAAGTCAGTTTTGAAAGGAGACAAGATGGGGGTCGAGCAAGCTCGACAACCGCCACTCTCGTCTTCTTCAAAGGTGTCAGGTACGGTCGACCGTCGATGGGATATTTCCGTCGGCTCCAGTCGTGTCAGATATGTGTTGAACGCAGAAAGTCGGTTTTGAAAGGAGACGAGATGGGGGTCGAGCAAGCTCGACAACCGCCACTCTCGTCTTCTTCAAAGGTGTGGGGTACAGTCGACCGTTGGTGGGATATTGCCATCGGCTCTCAGATACGCGTCGAATGTCGAAGAGAGCAGGTTGAGGGACGCGCTGTAGCGGATGAGAGAAGAGTGGTTGGAAGTCTGATTACATCATTACTTGTTTACAAGTCAGCCATTGTCATTGACAATGTGGGACTACAAAATTTCAACTCCGCTCGTGCAACTAGAAAATAGTAAGGACAGCAACCACCTTGTTTCCATTGTTCAATTTCTCTCAAACATCCATTCCACCCAATTCCCAGGAAAGGTCAAGAAATCCAAAACGATTGATAAGGTTCGTGATATGCAGGGTAACGTTGTGGTATGCTGTCTGTGAGGCTGCACGTAGTGCGGCTGCAAGAGTTGTACTCATGGGAGGCAGGGTAAGCAATATAACGAAAACCACGGGATTCATATTTCTTTAGGGGTTTCAAGGGGTTTCAACCGCTGCGGCTGAAATACAACGGGCCCGGATTGATCATGGATAAGTTGCGGAAAATGAGCTCAGGGTATGGGTACTCTACTGCAAGGAGTGACTACGTTACACCTCACGCACCACACTGCCCTCCAACGACCACAAACGCATGCCTCAAAGGAGATCTGGGTGGCTGCACAACTCGCATGTGCCCTAGGTAAGTTATAATGTTTGCAGGTTTGAATTTGAGTCTTCAGCATCGCCCACAATGCCCAACTATCTCACAAGGACACCTTGCAGGTCGGATGAGCGGCTTAGGAGACACAGGTATGTCACCGTCTCACAATCGCTGATCTTGAGTGATGCACTGACTCTCTTTAGCTAGTCGCACACTGTCGACTTGCGACGCGACACGGTCACCAGCTGACCTACAACGCGATGACGACAACGACAACGATATCCGCCATGACAACGACCACCCCACCATCCACAACTTGGACGATGATGACGACGACGACTCCTGCAGCACATAAAGACTGACGGCGACGATGACGCCCGCCCTTGCCCTTGCCCTGCAACCACCTCCTCTCACGCTGACCACAGTACGTACTCACGCACGTCAACGAGTGTCGTGACCACCACCACTCGGACGAGCATGACGACGATGACGATGACCGCCCGCCCTTACCCTTGCCTGTGACCACTTCCTCTCACGCTGACCCCTATAGTACATACACATGTCAACGAGTATTGTGACCACCACCACTCGGACGAGCACGATGGCACACATAGCTAGGCACATTGTAAGCATCGACGAATAATGTCTGCCTGCAGCATCTGCAGTGCGCAGAGGCATGATGGTGATGACGACGACGACTGCCTGCAGCACGAGGTGCGACGACGATGATGACGCCGCCGCCCGATCATGTAGATATATT